>JBBPMR010000429.1:0-21712 GCA_038090415.1 Rossbeevera mucosa | reverse complement strand
ATTGGGATTGGAAGCTACGAGACGAGGGAAGAAAGGTTCTTCTTTTACAGGACAACTTTTCAGGGCACATAGTTCCCGAAACCCTTACCAATATTCAGGTCGAGAATTTTGAGCCAAACCTCACTGCACATGTACAACCAAACGACCAGGGTATTATCCGTTGTTTCAAGGCACATTATCATGCCCAGTTCATTCACTGTGCCATTGATCTCTATGAAGCCGATACCACACCCTCCAAGATCTACGACATTGACCAACTCGAAGCTATGGAACTTGCTCAAGTCGTGTGGAACTCAGTTGACACTACAACCATCCGAAACTGCTGGCGAAAGGCTGGAATTCTACCTGACATGGACTCAGTTGCACCTCCTCCACCTGCTCTTCCAATCACA
Organism: Rossbeevera mucosa; assembly: GCA_038090415.1. NCBI lineage: Eukaryota > Fungi > Basidiomycota > Agaricomycetes > Boletales > Boletaceae > Rossbeevera > Rossbeevera mucosa. The sequence continues at coordinate 21,320 of JBBPMR010000429.1, read as the reverse complement.
TCTCTCACACATTCAACGGACATCACAGACAGCTCCATCGCACCTGCCGAAGCGCTTGTTGAAACAGCACTAGATCAACTCGAGGCGACCGGGGTTCTTCAGAAGTTGAACCGGATGATGATCACAGAGCTTCTAGAACCCGAAATTGAGAAATGCAACACTTTTGGAGCGACAGATGAGGACATCTTTGAGGCCGTGATGGAAGCAAAGAGGTTGAGGGAGAGTGCCGGTGATGGGAATGACAACGATGATTCGGAACCCAACTCTAACCTCGATCCAGTCGCAACCCGTAGGGAAGCACTCCAAGGAATAGCGGTGGTGAGGAAATATACTGCCACCCTTGGAGATCCATTCTGCCGCAAGGTTGAGTTGATTCTGGGGTCATTTGGGCAGCGCACATGGGCAATCGAGATACAGAACATGCAGCCTACCAAACTAACTAATTATTTTCATCGTAAATAGTAATACTCAAGCTCCATACTAATCAAAGTAAATTTAATGTTCTTGTAGTGGCACAATACCACCCTTTTTTATAACCCATACTCTCTCATAACCCATACCTTTAGGGCTGTCCTGAGGGGTATCTGTTAGGAGGGAGTCGACTGTACTTCTTTGTTAACTTCGAGATAGAAGTTAACTGAAGTAAGCCAGGGCATGGCCTTGGAATAAGAGCCATCGAAGTGTTTGGGGGAGGCGATGCGGAGTTTGGTGGATTTGGACATGGGGGGCGGTTGGATGGGAGTGGAGTCGGGAGGTAGGGAAAGGGCGGTTCGTAAGTGGAGGGAAAGGGACAACATTTGATCCTCATCTTCGGGAGAAGGAATGAGGATATCAGGCTCTGAAGAGTTCTCTTTGAGGCTGGAGTGGACAGAAGGTTCTGGCAAGGTTTCGACGGGATATGGGGTGGAGGGTTGTCGCCTCAAGCGACGGGGATCAGGGTTACGAGGTGGTCGAGAAATGATGGCGGTTCACGGTGATGGTGACCGTTTTTAGCGAAGCTAGATCTTTTGTTATGCCTGGCCCAGGTAGGGATGAGCATAGCCTCAGTGTGAACGAAAAGGACAAGGTACAAGGTTACCGCTTTGAAGGGGTGGTCGCAGATGTTGTTTTATCGATTGTAGAAGCAACTATAACACGATCAAGTGAAGTGTTACAAGTCTAGCATCCAGTCAAGTGTAGGACGAAAACACGCAGAGATTCTCTCAGGGAGAGGGAGAACAAGGGTGGGCTAGATTGACAAAGGTACGAGAGTACAGAGGAGTACTGAGGAGATCTAGCTTAAGGAATACGGACGGTAAGGAAGGGTTTATATAAGTACAGGAAATGAAGATGACTAAGCAAAAGGAACACCATGGAACATAGTGGAAGAAGATGAGTCATAATGCGCAGCTGCGATGAGTCATAGTGACTGTGCATGAGTCAGAATGAGTCAGAATGAGTAATGCGCAGTCAAGATGAGTCAGGGTGAGTCATGATGACTAAGGAAGATGAGTAATGGTGGAAATGATGACTAAGGTAGATGGGTCAAGGGTATTATGTCATCATAGAAGAAAGAAATGGCCGAGGCGTGGTTTGAACGCAGGGCTTGGTAGTTCATAGTGAAAACAAGTAAAGAAAAGAAAAGAAATGATGAAACGTAACAGGGATGGCTAGATTGCAGAAGGTACAAGAGTACAAGAGGTATCAGAGGAGATCTAGCTTAGGGACAATGGTAGATAGAAGGGGGTTTATATACTGGTGAGGCATAACACTTAAGTAAGCAAATGGAATACCATGGAACATGGTGGAAGAAGATGAATAATAGTGCACAGCATCAATGAGTCATAGTAAGTCATGATGAGTAATGATGCACAGCAACGATGAGTCATAGTGACTGCAGATGAGTCAGAATGAGTCATACTGAATAATGGACAACAAATAGAAATGAGTCATGGAGGAAATGATGACTAAGGCAAGTGAGGTAAGCGGAATGGGGTTAAGGGTATTGGTCATCATAGAAGAAAGAAATGGCCAAGGTGTGGTTCGAATGCAGAGGCTTGGTAGTCCATAGTGAGAACAAGTGAAAGAAAGAAAAGAAACAGTGAAATGTAACAATTAGAACTCAGATGTTGAGTTTGAATCTATATACATGCACTTATGGAATATGAGCACTATAGGTACTACTTTTGTTGAACAAATCTATATTCATTCAACACTCCCCCTTGCTAAGCAGCTACTCTGAGCATGTAAGCAAGTGAATGATCCTTTTAGGATTGCGGCTTGTTGTAGAGAACAAGACTGAGTGTTGTCTGCAGTTTGTAAGGGCTTTGATACCCAGGTTCTTGGTAAACATGTGGGCAGGATTTTTGGTGCCTTCTACAAAGAAAATCTCAATGAGGCCTTTCTTGACAAAGTCTCGGATGCCATGCCATCAGATATTAATATGTTTAGACTGACTTTCTGTAACAGGATTGTTTGCCATAAATATGGAACCTTGGTTGTCACCACAGATAGGTATAGACTTTAGGTTGTAGCCTATTTCTTCCAGGATTGTTCTAATCCAAACTATCTGTTTGCTACAATCAGATAAAGCAATGTATGTATTCAGCTTTGGTGGATGAATAAGCCATGCAATTTTGTTGGCAAGATTGCCAGCTGAAGATGAATTCAGCCATCACTCTTAGTTTTCTTTAATCTTGACCTCCTCAAGTATTCTCCTAAATACATCTTGGTGAATATATCCTTGTTCCTTGAACCCTCTGTGTGACCTTGTCCTGCACTTGAAAAGACACTTCAACCTCTAAGTTTTACTCAGCTTCATAGGTTGTCTTTGTCACTCTCAGAACCTTGTCTTCAATCCCTTGACCCTCGAAAAACCTTGTTGTCTTGATCCCTTTGATCCTCAAGACTTTCCTAGCCCCCTTGACCCTCAGCTGCCTTGATCCCTCACTCCTCAAGATACCTTGTCCTTGTCTCTTGCTCCAAGACCTTCTTCTTGAGGCTACACCTGTTCCTACCCAGACCAAGTGTAACAAACCGGGTAATGGAAAAGAGAACAAGAATAATAAGGAAGATCCCAAGTATAGAGAAAAATATTGAGAAAAGAAGAATATACATGTATTGTATCTGGCTTAGTAAGATGCTGCTTGAGCCTTTGTTGCTTTTTGCGTATGTATAGGCTGTCCATGGGAGAAAGTGGCCAGTATGGACTTAGTGTCATAGATGACATGTTGTCTCCATAGCGATCTATTCACAGCCTTAGGTTCAGCATCAGTTCATCCATGAGCAGCAGCAGTACCAGATTGGTGATAACAAAAGACATTAGTAACCAAGTCCAAAGTAACTTGTCTGATGTCTAAATGATGATCTGGTCCTAGTGAAAATTGTCGTAAGCAATTCAAAGCCCAATCACAAGTAGCTGATTCATGAATAAGGGCTTTAAAAATGAGATAGATGGGATTGAAATTATAAAACCTCATCCTTTGCCTACAATCAAAGTCCACATTCCATTCCTGAATTATTAGAACCTCCTGATGATGTGGTGTCCATAGAACCAAGTAGTGGAAGCTATAAACATGATTGGAGCAGAGGATTGAATATCTTAGCTTATCACATTCCAGAAATCGACGAGGGAAGTAATGGGAGTGGAGAATTTCATATCCTTGCCAGTAGATGAGGGAGTTCGTCAGGAAAGGGTCATCGTTAGTCTGAGTTGAAGGGGCCCAGCCTATAAAGATTGCAAGTGAAAAAAGAAATTCATTAGGGAAAGATAGAGTCATAGAGAGATTTGGTAACCAGAGAGGAGCATCCCAGGAAAGAGGTGGTAGCTCTAGTTCAATAAAGAGAACAGAGTGAGGCACTTTTGATGGCACAAGTCAAGGAGAGAGAGAAAGTCAACTTGTGTAGAGTAGTGGCATATGGCTGGTTGTTACAACCCTCATTTTTGACCTAAGTCTTAAGCGCTCAAGTTATTTTATCTAGGTGCACGTCTATCTTATCTTATCTTATCGGATTAGATTAGCGCTTGCAGTCATCTTATCGAGTCATGTGATCTATGACATCACATATGACATCATAGTCTAGACCAACACATTGTAAACACATGGCACACAGCCCTGCCTCATTGTCACCTCATGGATCACATAACCTGTGCTCCTCATGGCTAGTGCATTCTTGACGCATGGTAGCCTCATTGTAGTCTAACCTTATATAGATACATTACTCTCACGATACGTTATATAATTACCAATCGCGTTTCCACACTTACCCTAAAGTAACCTCATGTAGAACATGTGTACTGTAGTATATAATGAATGCAGCACCAGCCAGACTCCTTAGTCTGTTCTGGTTGATTCCCGACTAAACAGTTCCCCTTGTTCCATAGTTTGTTTCTTAGTGGGTGACCTAGTGCAATTCCTGTATAGGTTTTGTCATTGCCAACACTGGTGAGGTCGATAGCCAGATTTGGTTGTCCTGCAAGTCATTCTCCTTGTGAACAATCATAATTACCATCTCCAGTTCTCCTGGTTCTTTTTCTTCGGCTGGTGCTTCAAATTGGAGCAGTTCCAGGGCTTCTTTCAGGTAGTCCACATGCTGGAAGGCAATGCCTAGGAGTTCCAATAGGGTTCAGGGGATTTCCAAGCAAGGCATAGCGAGGAGTTGGAGGACAAGGTTCAAAAGGGCTGTTGGAACTTGTGGTAGGTGGTGGAACCAGAAGAGGAAGCTTCGAAAGAGAGGACTGTTGATTGGACGAGGATGATGGAGGGATGATGTGGACTCTAGTTGTTACAATTCATTGTTTCTTTTTCTCTTTCTTTCTTGTTCTCACTATGAACTACCAAGTCACTGTATTCGAACCATGCTTTGACCATTTCTTTTCTTCTATGATGACTGTATACCCATTACTCATCACTCTACCTTAGTCATCATTTTCTCCATGACTCATTGTTATTCATCATCATAACTCACCATGACTCATCCACAGTCATGCTGACTCACTTTATTTATAACCATTACTCATCCACAGTCATTCTGACTCATTTTCACTACTGTGGATTACTTACCATCCTTCCATCATGTTCCATTATGTTCCATCCACTTATTCAGCACCTTTTCCCTATACTATATAAACCCTTCCATACTTTTCGTATTCTCTAAGCTAAATCTCCTCTGTACTCTCGTACCTCTGCAATCTAGCCCATCCCTTGCTCTTTCCTTTATTGGATGAATCTCTGCAAGTCTTCATTCTACTTTTGACTGGATGCTTGACTTGTAACACTCCACTTGATTGTATTACAGTCGATTCTACATTCAATAGAACGACACCTGTGACCACCACTTCAAAGCAGTATCCCTTGTCCATTGTTGAGATCCTCAATCTCTCTGATATCCTCGTCCTCCGTTCGTCTACATTAACCATACCTTGAACCCCCTTGTTTCCCAGAGGCTATGCTTGTTCCTATCCGGACCAGGCATAACACCAGTGAGATTAGAGATACACTGGAGAAGAACTGGATCTAGTAATGAGAGCTCAGCTCATTTAGCTTTAGCCTGCATAAGTGGTGGCTAAGAAAAAAGAGAGCTGGAAGAAGTGGTCCCTTGATAAGAATAGGTAGAAGGATGAGGAGTGGGAGAATGACAGTGAAGGAGAGTTCTCATAGGAGGTAGAACTAGATGTGGACGATGAGCACTGGAACAGGCAGCTCAAGCAAAGGCAGTGTTAGCATAAATAAAGCTCAGGAAGATAAAAGGGCACTGGGTGCAGTATTGTCCTGATCATCCAGGAGTTCTACAATTGGGGCAGAAGAGAAAGAGGTTGTTGTTAATAACTCCAGTGATAGTAAAAGGACATCATCTAGATAAATGATTATATCAAGGGATGAGAGAAGGAATGTTACTAGGTCATTGAGGATGCAGTTGCAAGTGAACTGCGGAATGAGGAAGTCTCTGATGCAGGTAGGCACCAGGGAATTGAAATGGTCAAGGAGAAATGAAAGATCAAGAAGAGGCAGTGGTGTCAATAAAGACAGGATGCCTACTGTTGCAAATCTCACATTCCGACCTCTTATCTTATCTTATCTTATTGTATCTAATCACATCTAATCAACACACCTATCTCTTATCTTCTTATCAATAATGTTATGGATTAGACTCTACACATGTTTGACATGAGGCAAGCTTCTTTTCATTTCCACTCAGCTTCTCTTCCATTTAATGTACAGCCTCACTTCTTAACTTCTTTATCCCACAGTCATGAGAGCCAGTATATCTTTATATAGTAGATAGTGTCAGACACAGCTTGGTCTGTGTGCATGTACCTGTAGTATATAAACTTGAATGCAGCAACCGAACAAGCCAGTCTTGTTCTGGTTGGATTCCTTTGATCTACCAGTTCCCTCCCTCCTAGTATTGTATCTGATTAAGGTGCCTAGTCCTTGGATTAAGGTTGCCTTCACCTACCAGGTGGAACATATAACTCTTGTGATCAAGAAGATTTAGACAAGGAAAGAGATTTATCAGTACTTGGTTGAGTACAATGGGAAGAGAGTTCCAAAAGGCAAAGACGCTGCTCAAGAACAGAGAGCTCTGAATGCATGACTTGACATCGCAGACAAGAAGTCTGTTTGCAATCAACAAGCAGATTATGTAGTCAAGGCAGAGCTCATAACCTATAGAAATCCAATAGGGACTTTCATAGGTGCAGCTGAGGGATGCAATGGGATGCAAGGGAATTCTCTAGTAGAGACTTACTAGGAATTTGAGCTGCCTGTTGTTGAGGCTAAACTGAAGCTATTAATCACTTGTTGAGATAAAAGCAAGCTTAGGATTTAGAGGGGCTAAGCAGGCCCTTATATACTACAGTACATGTTTCTGTGTATATATGGAAGGTCATAGAATGTTCTAAATGAATCATATGATATATATGAAGAACATTCTATAATATTCTATTCAATAGCAAATAAGGAGCAGTGCTGCATATCAGTCAGCACATACTGCAGATGAATAATGGTTGATAATGTAATGATGGAATCTTCTAGAAAGAAATAGAAGTTTACATAACAATGGACTCGGTCTAGAATAGAACAGTCTAGAATTGATAATGGAACATTCAGTATTTGCATGATCAGCAATGAATTGCTTTATTTATTGAAATTCAGCTATGGAACCAGCTTCAAAGCCCTGTGAGTCATGAAAGACGAATTTGTCATTGCTCCAGAAAATTAATTCATTCTCGATCATGTGATCCCCGCTAGCATGCATACTTGTAAAGATGGCGATGGCACATCATTTCAAAGTCCAGTAGTATGTAGTGATCATACTCAGCCCATTTGATCCCTCAACTTGGGTTAGATCAATCTAATCACATGGTTTGCCAGTAGTAAACCAGTCACTAGCATCAATACACGTCAAACTAGATACACACCTTGTTGTCTTTTTCATCATAGACTTCCAAGTTTTCTATAGTGTTACAGACTACACGGAGAATACTACTCTTGCCAGAGTTTGCCCGCCCAATGAAAACTTCTCTTGAATGTTATCAAAACTGCCTATCACGTTCACCTCCATGTTTAGATTTCATGCGTGAGCATATCATTGAGGGAAAACATAGAGCTGAAGCAGCAGTCACCATGGGTGGAGTGAAAGAAGTGTGTATGTCAATCAATCCCCAAGTTTGGAAGTGGGTGTCAGAAGGGTGTTGAATTGGTAATATTCTATTATCAATTCTAGACTGCTCTATTCTAGACTGAGTCTATTGTTATGTAAACTTCTATTTCTTTCTAGAAGATTCCATCATTACATTATCAATATTACTCATCCATTATTCATCTGCAGTATGTGCTGACTGATGTGTGGCACTGCTCCTTATTTGCTATTGGATAGAATATTATAGAATGTGCTTCATATATATCACATGATTCATTTAGAACATTCTATGACCTTCCATACATACACAGGTACAAACATGTACTGTAGTATAAAAGGGCTTGCTTAGCCCCTCTAAATCCTAAGCTTGCTTTCACCTCAACAAGTGATTACTAGACAGCTCAAATTCCTAGTAAGTCTCTACTAGAGAATTCCCTTGGATCCCTTTGCATCCCTCAGCTGCACCTGTGGAAATACCTGTTGGATTTCTATAAAGGGAAGTGGTGTTCAAAAGCCTGGGGTTATCGGAGTCCCACGGGCGGACGGACAGTCATACCAAACACATATGGATAGCCGGTTTGCAACTGTAGCCTTCATCATGGCTAGATTGAACCACTACGTTAGAAATTCGTTATGTACATGAATGCTCTCGTCTGCGTTAGGAGTAGTGAATCCATGCTACATACCGATAGATCCAGAACTTCAGCGGAATTCATCTGCCGTAGTTACCTACAAAAAGAAAACTGGGCCTTTGAAAGTCACTTGCAAGCGTCGTTTTGTTGCAGGAATCATTCTCGAATATGAACGAAACGAAGCTGAGCTAAAAATGCTAGGGTCGATGTGTGCCGTCGTTCTAGTTCGATGAACCCATCAATGCATCCCTCTCTACCGCATACGCATCGAGGTCATCCGGACCAGGTAACTCCAAATATGTGTCCACCCAGGCCAAGGCCCATGCTCCATTCCCTACCTTCGTACCGCCAAGAACTCGCCGAGGAGCCACCTGCTCCCAGGTAGCCCTCGTCGGTTGCGTGTCCGCACGATCTGATCAAAAGAATGAATAAACAATCAATAACAATCAATAACCCCGAGGATGGAAACCCAAACGCACAATGCACGAGGCCCGTGTGCGGTTCGTACACACCCAAAGGAAACCCAGCATCCTCCATCTTTTTCTTCTGTGCTGCTTCCCCATCGAGGTCGAGATCCATTGTGCCATTCACCTTTTCCTTTCCCTTTCCAAAATTACCCTCAAGGGCACCTCCGCATGCGATCCTCACCTCTTGTCTCATTTTGGTCCATTCTGCATTCATCTCCTCAACCCTTCTAGCAGCCTGGCCCATCCAGTTCTCTTCCGTAAGTCCCTCACGAGTCAGCATGCTCTTCCTGACGGCGCTGTGCGGTCCGTCACTAAAAGGACCCCATCCAGCGGCACCGAAAAGTGTAGTGGGACCGCCGGCACGATATACACCTTGATTCGTGCCCGAAAACGTTTGATTTGGCGCAGACATAGCAGGCAAGTTGCTCGCAGACGTGGCAGTGGGATCTGGAAGTTCACCAACATAATCGCCTGGGGATAGACCTTTCGCAGTGATGTCGGCGAGCACACGATCTTCGTAATAATCATCCGTCACCCAACGTCCATCTAAAAGACAGGATACATTTTAAACATTGACCGCTGATACGACCGCTATGTCAACCTACTCACCGATGATCATTTTAGCACCGTGTAATTTGTACGCGCTGCGTGCTGTAACCAATGTAACACTACGGGTCTTGAGATGTGCGCCAAGCTTTCCAGCTTGTATGAGAGCTTCCTTTTCTAGTTGTGAAGCACTGAGTTTGAGTGCAAGTGCGTTACGACGAAAGTAGTATAGCGAGTCTCGGAACCCCGAAGAGCGGGCAGCATCAATAGCGAGCATGTATCGTCGTGTTGGATGTCGCTCGGGAAGGATAAATGTGCTACACTTGAAGCGCCGACCTAGAGACACCTCAGCGGTCGACCAGCAAAATAGATAGGCTCTTCACGAAATGAAACAAGATCGTCACTCACCGCCCAGCAGGTTTCCATCTATATCAATTTTTTGGTCCCCCCTTTCATCCAATTCCGTGACGAACTCGTCGCCCTCGATATAGTGTATCTTGTCTCCAACTCTGCGCCATGGGCGTCCGCCTTCTTCGCCTTCCTCTCCGTCGACTCCAACATCGACTCCTCCTCCCTCCAAGAAGTGGGCCGTCAAGTATTTCACGCGTGTCTTGCCCCTACCACGACCACGACCACGACCCTTATTACGCGCCATTGTGGTACTCGGAACAACCCCGCGCGTGCGTCCCTTGGGTCTTCCACGAGGTCGAGCGGAAGTGAGTGCAGCGCGGTCGCCACCCTCTTCATCGTTCCCCTCCCCTCCACCGCTCCCTTCCAGGTCACCGTCCACCTCGTCCTCCATGTCCATATCTGTGCCCTCCATGGGAGGTTCTTCCTCATCCAACAAACCCTCGGATTCCTCGCGTTTTGTGTGAACGTCGTCCTCGTCGACATCGTCGGCTTCCTCTGGATATGAAGTGGGAGCCTGGATGACGGGGGTGTCGGATCGCCGCGTGATGATCGTCGCGCCCCCACGACCGAGACCGGGCTTGAGGATGATTTTATGACCGGAGGTGGCCGCGACTATACGCTTCATATGAGATATTTGGAGGCTTTTCTGTGTCTTGTACTAGTCAGGACAGAAAGGTAGTAAGTACTTGCTGCGGTCTCGCGTTTGCGAACTTCGCCAATGTTCGTCGCAACAGGTTGTTACGTAATAAACCGTAGTTTCCTCGCTACCATGCCGCCTTTCCAAGAACTCTTTGAAGGTAAAATTGTCAGTGTCACCGCTCTTTGGTTCCAGAGTCCACATGTCTTATTTATCTGGTTCTGACACGCTGGTAGGACTTTCATGGCCAAAAGAAAGTGGACGACATTGCTCGCATAACGCTCATATTGTTCACCGTGAGTTGTTAGCCAACCTTTGTTCGATATCACACCAACTCAGCTACCCGCAGATGATTTCTTTTGTCCTCGGGTTTTCACTCCAATCGCTACGTGTGACAATGGGCACGTTTGCCTTCTCCAGCGCCGCCCTTGCCCTAGTACGCGATATGTTGGCTCATGCTGATTGAACGCTGACGGCGTGGCGTGCCTCTAGGTCGTCCTACCACCCTGGCCCATTTACAATAAGCATCCTGTCCAGTGGCAGTCCGCCCAACCTGCCACGTCAAAGAGCAAATGATATGCGTACACGCGACGGAAACCTCCCAGAGGAGCGCCCAAGTACATACTTCACTCTGTGTCGTCTTACGAATGGAGTGGTTGTGGACTGCTCGTACGGAGAAAATGTGATCATTCGCGAATAAAGGTACAAGGTTCCAGTTAGCGACCCTACAGTCCCCACGTTTCCCTCCTGCGAGTTCCAACAACAGAGGGGAAGGGGCATCGTCCCTCCAGAGATCCCAAGAGGTAGAAGAGCGTGCGTGCAATCGATGTGACCGCGACCACCTGCACATTTTTGGGTTGCTACTTCGGCAGGCGTCCATGTGCACGAGCTCGACTGTATTGTCGTTTACTCTGGGGGGCAATGAGCCACATATCGACGCCAACGCGATGGATACGTACTGGAACGGGCTCTCATCTTTCTGCGCTTACGTCTGAGCCTGCGAGAACGCTTTTTCTTCCACTTGTCTCTCATTCTATGGAATGTAACGTGAGCCTGTGCAAGCTGAGTCACTGAAAGTTGTGGACGTACCTGTCTGTCGATCGAAGTGGCTTGAGAGAAAGGAAGGAGGAGATCGTTCGTGGGTAAATGTTTTGGGGCTGATTGGTACTGTACAGTGTATTACGCAATCTTTCTCACGAGTCACCGATGACTTCATCGCTCCCATCATTTTCTCTGTAAAAAAATGTGGTCACGAATATTGACTCTCCCTCTCCGGGTAACCCCCCTGCAACCCCCCCTTCGCCGCTGGTCGTCTTCGTTGGCTGACCCCTCCCGCCCGGACCTGTTTTACCACCTCCTCTCCGAACGAGACCCCTCCGTGTATGCGCTTTCTTTTCTCTCCTCCACACCACCATCTGCCCGCTCAGCCACCATCCTTGGCTGGCTCCCCGCCGTCACAGAGCACACAACCAGCGATGTTGACGCCGGACTGAACGACTTTGTCGAAAACCGTGTGTTGACGCAATGCACACACATTCTCAACATCTCACACTCCCTTTAGCACGTTTCAGACCCCTGTTGCACGAAGCAGTCCAACAGGCACTTCGTGAGGGTGCAGATGATGTCTGGACCAACAGCGCCATTCAGATCCAGCAGGGTTGGATGCATATCCACGGTGTGTTTCAATGCAACTCGGTTAGTTATCCCTAGCCTTTGACATGTTTCTAGACCATCGTAACGTCCCTGCCTTGGGCAGAATCGGAGATCCAGATGACATCATTGCCTCGGTGCTTGTGCAGGACAGCAAGGTATGTCTTGCCCTATGTATGTCACGCAACATAACATACTGAATGTGGCCCCATCCGACTCGGTAAGATTCTACCAGACACCTATCAAGCAATGTCCTCCTACCGATTCTGTACCGCTGATGGACCAACACAGCTGACGGACGGCTTGGCAAAGAAGCTCAAAAGCGTGTTGGAAAATGTTGCCTCGCGAGAATCGCAATGATCTTCAGTTGAAATTCGGTTGTCACTCAAATGGTGGAGAACTGGGTAGTAATGTGTTGCCTCGTCCGTGCATCGTGCTGCGTACTTCCAGATGTTATACATTCATCGCGATCATGTCAATTTGCCCCTGATGTTTTATCAAGCTGTTGATTGGACCCGATTGGACCCGTATAAAAGCAATGATGTTGGATGCCTATCTGCTTAACAGAATTCGAATTTTCATGCAAAATTCTGTTGGACCCCACGGTGGCAAAGCCAGATTTCTTCGCTATTATAGACAACATTATCACCATTTCGAAAGATAACGCTGGTCTGTTCTTGGTGGGGGTGTCCACGGAATCATGCATGGCACAGATGATGCTTCCAGTCGTAGGTGCGTAACGAGCCCACTGGTCCAAGGGAACCTTGTTGGCGACGGTGGAAATGGGTCCGTCCCTTGCAAGTACTTCACGCCCCTTGTCTGGGCTGTTCGAATCTGCGTCTGTCACCGTGACAACAGCTAGCATTGGAAACACGACACGATCCTGTCATGAAGTTTGAATGGGAGCGGTATTAGATCAGAGTCGTGGTCTGGTCATCGGGATATCGCCTCGAACTAGATCCGAGTCTTTCGACAATGAGAAACACCCCGAAAAGTTTATGACAATCGTTCAGGACAAACTTGGAGTCTTCCTGTCCCGGATCACAGTATAGCTGCTAGTCCGCAGAAAGTTTCGGGGCACTCATGCAATAATGAAAAAAGCAAAAAGTAGATTTCAAATATATTGTATAGTAGGTTCACAACGTGGAATATAAACCACGGCGCATGCGACTTCGATAGTAGATTTAAATCATCAGGTCCAACTCGAGTTAAAAATCGAAGACAAAGGGAAAGTCAGGATAAAGTAAATGGAGAAGATTGTCTCAAGAAAGATAATGATAGGATTCACGAAATAAAAGGTTAGCTTGATCGAGGTCGTAAGATATTCGTTAGATGTCTTCGTCAGATTTATGATGTGTGCCTTTTTAACCGCGATATGAATCACGAGGTGAACGAGGACCGAACAAGCCAGGACTTCCACGGTCAGGAACAAGTAAAGTGGGTTCGACGGATGGTGGAGTCGGGGCGAGGTGAGGGTTAGCTGCAAGATAGAGAGATTAGCGAAAGCGGACATCAAACACAGCCAAACTCACGATGCCACGTAGCCCATGAATGGTGCCTGGGTTCTTGCACTGGGTCTGGAGGAGGTGGGGGAGCAGGGTCTCTTTTCCGGGAGCGACGGGTCATGCGGGGCTGGACGTTGCGCCAAGCGGGACGGGCCTGTTGATGCATATCCTCAGGTGGAGGTGGGGCTTCGGGAGGTGGCGGAGGCGGAGGTGGCGGAACACTAGGTCCCATCGGTGGTTGCCTGTAATAACTGTAAGCCGAGAGGCAGGCAAACCAGGGCAAAAAGGCAAACCAGTCAGGATCAAACTCTCCACCAGGACCATACTTGGACTTCATCATCATAAGGTATCCAAGTTCGCTACAAGGTAGGTGAATATCGGGTTCAGACGCCGCTGGGCGGCCACGTACTGTTGGATGTTGCGACGCTCCTCACGCAGCTTACCGACCTCACCCAAGAGCATACGGACCTCGGTTGCAAGTGCCTTGCTAAATTCGTCGAGGTACTATAGAACTGACGTTAGCTACTCCATCAACAGATTGAGTAAATGGATCAGACCCCTTGGACGTTATAAGGGACTTGTTCGTTCGCGGTGGCGCGCACAGCATTGATGGTTTCCTCATGCTGGCGGCTACTATCTATTCTCCAGCCTAGAATCCCATGAATGAGCAATGCAAGCCATTGAAAACAACAACTCGAATCACTCACTTTCCGATAGAGCATTGAGAAGCTCTCGCTGCTCAGCATTTTGTCGATGCAGCTCTTCCATTACTTGCTCAATGCCTATCCAATGGTTTGAACCCAACGGCAGCGAAAGGTGATCATTCGACTTACCGGGTTTGCCTTCGTTCGCTAGCCTTTGCTCTTCTTCGCGTTGCTTGGCCGCTCCTTGCTCCTCCAAAAGTCGTGAAACCATGCTCATCAGTTCCTGCATCTGTCCATCCCTCTCCTCCTTCCAACGTTGCTTCTCCGCCCAGTGCTCATCCATAAGTATCCTCTTCTCTTCGCAGAGGGCTTGGTTTTGCTGGACCATGTTAGTGAGGTCGGCCAATTGGGCGCGCAGCGCCTCGTCCCGCTCTGCAGCCGCCATTCTTGCCTCGTTTTCCTCTGTCATCCGTAATTGTCGTTCGCTGTCAAGATCAGTGCGCGTGCGAGCGAGGTCGGCCTCGAGAGCCGCAATTTTAGCTTCTCGTTCTTCGTCGAGCAATCGGCGTTCCTCGTCGAGACGGGAGCGTTCGAGTTCACGTTCTGCCGCAAGCGATTCTCTCTCACGTGCCATTTCTTCTCTTTCCTTCTCCACGATATCCCGAATGTGGGACGCATGTTGGGACGCTGCCTCTTGCATAGAGTCAACAATCGAAGCATCATCTGGTTGAGGGGGCCGTTCGGGAGCTGGTGGAGCTGGTGGGATTTGCGGAGCATTCGCGATTCTGTCTTCCAAATCTTGAAATAGAGCATCACTTCGCTGTCTTGCTTCTGTATCTCTGCGCTCTTCATTGTCAAGAAAGATGTGTTCCCTGTTGTTCTCATTGTCGCGGAATTCCTTTTCCCGTCTGTCCTCGCCATCCTGCGCTTCATGTGCGAGTCCCATTAATTGACGCTCAGCCTCGTCCAACTGTTCTTGGCCTCTTCGTAAAGCATCTTCAAAGTCGCCTGGTCCATATGGCAACGTCTGTGCAACTGGCTCGGGGACATGATGGATTAGCTCGCTTGGCGGTCGGGATTCATCCCCTTCCACAAATGTTGGAGGCGTTGGGGCTGCCCCACGCCTACGGGAAGAAGGTGTGCGTGGAGGGTAATGATCGTCTCGGGGATCTCGGGGAGTGGGTGAATACGAGGGATGGCGGTGATCATCTCGGAGAGTGGGTGAGTACGGTGGGTGGCGGTGATCATCTCGGGAAGTGGGTGAGTACGAGGGATGGCGGCGGTCATCTCTGGGAGTGGGTGAATACGAAGGATGGTGGCCTTCAGGGGCGTCTTCCATCGATTCGACTGGCCCGCGGCCGTGTTCCCGGGGCTGAGGACTGGGCCGGTCTCCCATAACCGAGGGTTGGCGTTCGGGTTCCCGGCGTTGGGGGGTACGATCACCCATATCTGCGGGCTGGTGTTCAAGTTCCCGAGGTTGAATAGGTCGATCTCCCATAGCCATGGGTTCGCGCTCAGGTTGCTGGCCTCGAGGAGTGGCCCGGTCTTCCATAGCCGAGGGTCCGCGTTCCAATTCCTGGCGGTGGGGACGGTCTCCCATAGCTGAGGGTTGGCGTTCAGCTGGCACATGTCGAGGAGAGGGAGAACGTCGTTCCCCCATCCCGGATGCAGACGAGGGATGGCGGCGGCTTCCTTGCCTGTGCCCCTCATGTTCAGTAGGTGGATAATCTACGTGACTTCCCGGAGGAGGTGAGAAGGTCTGATCTACAGAACCAGCTTAACGTAAGACACTGAGAACATGGAAATGATGCTTACATGTGTGGGGTTCGCCGCCCAACCGAATAATAGTAGGGGGAACTGGAGAAGCAGGCGGGCCAGGGTGGGGAAGAGCCCTGGACGTATCCTCAGGTTCTGGTCTTGGGGTGGCCCTGCTTGCAGATGGTGCAGTATGAGCATGTCGATCACCAGGGTCACGTTCTCCTGTTTCAGTTGGGCGGTCGGAACGGCCACTAGGACGCCTTATAGGACGACGTCGTGGATCACTTGGAGAATACTCATCATCTGAGGGGTACCTATCTCGGTCGCGACGGCTAGGTCTATATCTTGGATCGCGGTCTGGTGAATAGTAGTCGTCGTCAGAGTAATATGGTGAGCGTGGGCGCCGGTACCGTCGATCCCGGTCCCAATATCGATCCCCATACCGATCTCGATACCGATCTCGATACGGATACCGGTCCCGATAATAATAGTCCCTAGGGGGAGAACGCGAGACTTCATGAGAACGCGAAGGATGCACAGGACTATGTGCACGAATGGAAGGGGATAGGCGAACATCACGTGGATATGGTGAGGGTACTACCCCAACTAAAGGAGCATCATGTAAATCATGGCCGCTTGGGACAACCCTGACAGGTGATCTCCTGCTCGATCTAGAGCCTGTCCGGTGCATGGGTACAGGCGTCGTCACGGGCGGGTGGATGACAATTGTGGGGTCTCTGGGTAAGCTAGGCGGCACGCCAATGGGGGATTGGTGGACATGTATAGGCCCTCCGCCCGGCCCAAGGGGAGTCGGAGTCGGTGGCATATTGATGATCGTTTGATGAGGCGCAAGCTGGGGTATGGGGCTACTAGGGACAGGCACAACATCGGGTACTTGGCCAGATGGGATAGGCAGAGCTCCAGGACTGTAGGGAGGGTGAAACGACTCCTGGGTGGATGTCGAACTTGAGTCGCGCGGAGTTCCCGACGGTGGAATAAATATTGTACCGCGTTCAGGAACTGGGAGCGGTGAACGTTGTGACGAGGGTGTGGATGGTATGACCATTGGTTCACCACGTTCTCCGAATTCATCACGATAATCACCAGGTCCCCGACGATAATCACCTTCGCGGCGTGGGTCGTACAACCCTTCTTCAGGGAGAACGGGTCCTCCCATAGGTCCCATATACTGGCCAGGGTCCGGCATTCTCGCCCATCCAGGTGGTTCAGGAATAACTGGAGTATGGACACTTGACGACCGTTCGATCCCAGGTATTACTGGAACTTGCGGAACGAATCCTCCGGGAAATGCGGCACCTGGAACCACAGGAGGTACAGGCATTCCAGGCCCGGGGGGGAGTGGTGGAACAACGAAACCACCTGGGGGACCCTGTCCTAGAATCAAGGGGTCGAGTTGCCGGCCCGCGTGGAACGGAGGCTGAGGCATAGCTACACCTTCGGAATGACATGTCAATATCAAAACTTATATTCAACGTGTTGGCGTCAAACCTGGACCAGCGCCAGCTCCAGCGCCTCTGCGGTTTAGATCATCCCGTAACTGATCGACGCGAGCGGTGACGGCACGTAATTCCGCCTGTCGATCTTGCACATCTCTTGCGAGCCAGTCATTGAGGCCGCTCATATATCTCATCAATTCACGCTGCTGATCCACTGTCGCAAGTTGCGCCAGTCGGTGTTCCTACAATGATCGCTAGCGTCACTACTCAACGATGCCGATGAAGAATACTCACTCGCAGAATTTCCATTAACGTATCAAATAGGGGCAATTGAACGACAGTCTATTGATTCGTCAACCAGATAGTCTAAGATAGCGTCTAATGTTACTCACCGGACCTGGTGGCATCGGAACATAATTCGGGCCTCGATCCTGAACACCTGGTGGTTGACCATGTATCACTCCAGGTGGTGGCGCAACGCCTCCCTGAAAAGCACAGAATACCTCAGTGTGACCCGGTTGCGTTTAGTGACAATACATACTCGAGGCTGGTACCAGCTGATGGATCCGGGAGGAGGTTCTGGTCCCCCTAGGTTTGCCGGTGCAGTGCCAGGGCGAGGTGGGGAGTGCAAAGGCGGCTCAATCAAATGTCAGAAACATACACAAGAGGCAGCTAAAATAGAAAACATACTATGACAGGCTCGGCGATGCGTACCCTTGGTATCCGTTCTGCCCGTTCTGGTTCATGACGTTCTCGTGAAGGATCATGAGCAACCATCTCTGGTCCAGGAGTGTGTGCCCTAGGCGGAAAAGGATCGGGCGGTTGGCGGTGAACTGGCTCTCTCGGTTCTCTTCTGAGAGGTTCTCTTTGTCGACGATGCGGCTGTATCGGCGGATGCAACGTCTCTGGGGACCAGATTGGCTGTTGTCGGATAGGTGGTGCCGAGTCGCGCCTTAGCACTGGACTTGTGCTCCTCGAACGAGACGGCCTTGGAGCAGGCTGATAGACGAATGGAATCAACTGCGGTGGGGGTTGAATGTCTGAAGGAACGGGTGCGGGGGGTAGGTTGAGGAGCTCCATCAACTGTTCATCCAACGACAGACCAGCTTGGCGAGGCGCAGGCATATGAATGGGGAGACGGCCCCGCTCTCGTCGGACCATTTCTTCCCAGCGAGAAAGCAAGCTGTCGGCATCAGCTCGAGAATCCTCAGATTCTGTCATAGAACCTTCTCTTCGTTCCCGTTGCTCCTGCCGGTCTCTAATCTCAGTCTCTCGTAGCGTGTCCGAAATTTGAATGGTCTCTCTTCGTTCGTCGGCCTCCCGACGGGTTGTGGCTTGTCGGGTATTAATCAAGGTTTCGATGAGAGTCTCGATATGGTCCAAACGTCCGAGCACTTCTGCATTGTCCTGAGGCGCGGGTCTGACCTGCCTCATTTCATCCAGCATATGATTAGTTGATGTCTGTCCTTCCCATAGAGCGGTCGTCTGCTCTCGTAGTTGCGTTAACATGTCTCGAATGTGGGTCATCGTAATCCCTTCCACTGGTCTGGCTGTACCATCAGAGTCTGAGGAGCTTACAGATTCCAAGGAAGGCGTGGGAGATGATGGGGGTGGGGTGGGGGAAGATGATGACGAAGTGAGAGAGAGCGTTGGCCCAGGTGACGACTCTGAGGATGATATGATCGAAGGGGTAAAGTCAGACGAGGGCGACGACGGTTCCGAAGGCCAAGCGGGAGAAGGCAGAGGCATCTCTACTGCCTCTTCGTCTACACCCAAAAGGCTGAAGTCGTCCGAATGGTGGGAGGACAGGAAAGACATCGAAGAGCTCGATGAGCTCATCGAAGGAGACCTTGACGGTGGCGGAGAGAGCGCAATCGGGATCAAACCTGGTCGTAATCGAGGTCCAGATGGTGTCGACCGGGGTTCGGAGACGACGCTCATTGCGTCTACTGACCGGTCCCTGCGCGCGGAAACCACACTCACAGCCGCCACAGACTGGTCCTTGCGGGAAACAGCCGGAGGCTGAGGGCGTTCTGCAACGACAACCCTCTCGGTTGCGACCAGGTGGGTACGTACATAGTTGGATAGATCATAAAGTTCGTCCCGGATTACGCGCACGTTTTCGGAAATTTCCTGAGTCTCTTGTCCCCTGAAGCGATCTAATTCCTGGATTTCATGGAGCAGTCGATCGATTTCATGGGCTACTATCTCAGCACGCTCGGTATGGGTATGGGTATATGTTTGGGTTGGTTCCGTTTCCAACTCGGAGTGAATGGAAGGTTGGTTGGTGTGCGGCGTGCTGAGACTGACACTCGGAGACGGCGCAGGAGAATAAGGAGGCGAGTATATAGGAGCAGGAGATTCAGGAAGTGGAACCATTGTCGGGTGAGGGTACTGGAACAGCGAACGATGAGAATTTCGAAATATGGATATGACAGGAACTCACGTAGTGGACTGAGCTCGTCCTTGAACTAGGAAGGCTCGACAAGAGTGAAGGCTCAGTTGAGACTTCAGAAAGAGCAGGGGCATCAAGTAGCGAAACAACATCATCCTCGACCAGACTGATTCTGGCCGAAAGGCTGGACACGCTAGACACAGTGGACGGAGTGCGGGACAAGGACGAAGATGCCGTGGACGTAATGAGAGGGCTCGGCCCACTGGAAGGCGAAGAGGTGGTCTGTATGGCCTGGGGCAGCAATGGCAATGACGGCGGAGGCGGAGGCAATTGTGGAAGTGGTGGAGGTGGTGGCGGTAACGGTGGCAGAGGCGGCGCATATGACACAACTGAGGTAGTCATCGTTTCCGTAACGGCTGTTAAACTTCCAAAGCTCGTCAACGGCGAAACGCTGGGACGCAGGATTGATGTTTCGAAGGAAATTTCACGCCCATCCTGAATATGAAGTGACTGTGTGAGAGGCGTTGGCTGAAGCTGCGAGGACTCGTATGAAATGTCAGTCTCGGAGGCCCATTGGGATGGGTGGACAGAAGGGGAAGGTTCCGCCATCGCCAACGGGGGAGGGGAAGGGACAGGGGAAGGGAAGCTCGGTTCACTGACAGGGAGGTCACTCATGACAAACTCTGAAGATTCGGTACTAGCCAGCGTTGGCAGCTGGGATGACTCGTCTTCGGAAGTCGATTCCACAGTCGGGGGTAGAGATATGGAGAGCTCGCCGGAGCTCACAATGGAGGATGGGCGTCCTGCCGGCACATCACGCTCTCTCTCAAGTTCCCGACTACCACTCGAGATGGTAGGGCTGATCTCCGAGGGTGGAAGTGGCACGGACTCAGGAGTAAGGTCTTGAAGGATCTCTGATTCCGGAGATTGCAAAGAAGGAACATCCGTGGGCGTCTTGGAAGGAGGCGTTGGCGCCCTTTCCACAGGGAAGTCAATGGCCAATGAACGTGGCGTGCTTGCTTCAGAAGGGATCGTCCTGCATAGAGACGCAGTTTCGAAATGCGTCTCTGACTGCTCTTCGCGTTCGCATTCGCAGACCGCTGCCGTGAGAAACTCTGTCTCCGTCTCCGTCTTGCATTTTTCTGCGGTGATATAGTCGGATGAGATATCTGAAGGACAGCGGTCGATCGTGTAAAACTCGGTGGAGGCCTCGGTTTTGCACAATTCGACGGTCGCATAATCCGACTCGGAAGGAATGGAAGGCAACGATTTGAAGGATGCAGTTGAAGGGGAACTGGCGGTCTCATAACCCTCGCTACCCGAGCTGTCCGGAATCTCGAGAGCGGAAAGCGCAGAAGCAGAAGGCGCAGGCGTCGGAGTAACAGAGCGGCTCCTTGTCCAACTGCTCAGCGTAGAACGACTTTGTGAAGCTGTATAGCCTGATGCCGTGTTCTCCTTTTCGGAAACATAACTCCTACTATAGCCTCTCCTCCGAATTCCTGGGCTCCTGGACAACGAGGACGGAGAAGTTGACGTGAAGCTGCTATAAGTATACGAGCCATCATGAGAATCGCCTAGATAGGAATTGGACTCGG
>JBBPMR010000428.1:0-15028 GCA_038090415.1 Rossbeevera mucosa | reverse complement strand
AGTATATATACTACTTACAAGCTGTGCTAAGGCTATACTACATGTGTCTACAATAAGGCAAGGCTATGCTTACCATGAGGTGAAAGTGAGGCATGGTAGTGTGGAATGGAAGAGAAGCACTGTCATAAGGCTAACAGGAGGCAAGGCAGTGCAGAATAGAAGTGAAGTGCTGCCATGCTGCTAACATGCTGAAGTCTAGATTGTGATGTCATAGTGACATCATATTACATAATGTGCTGTGATAAGATATAATAAAAACTGAGTGCTTATACTATATGTAGGGTGCTCTGGACTTAGAGAATCTTGAAAGAAAAGAATAGATGTGAAGGCAATCTTAGCAATGCTTAGGTCCTGTCCAGTAGTGTAGAAATTTAGTTTGCGGAGTTGTCAAGTTTGCTTGCTGAGTCACCTCACCAAATATTTGCTGACTTGAACTGCCCAACAACTCTGTGGTTGTTACGACTGGCCTGGGTAGGGTCAGTTGTAGACTCGATGGGTACTAAGGCTAGGGCTGAGAAGTCCTGGAGTAGACACCAGAGGATGATGAAGGGCTAAGGGAGTCCAAAGGAGAAGGCCTAAGGCTGACTAGGGCTAAGAGATACCTTGAGAGCTTCACTGTGAAGTATAACACAAGAATTTGAACTGAGGAGACCAAAGAGGAGGGCCTGAGGTCGACGAAGGACTATTGAGAGGAGCACATGCTCAGAGGGGTGAAGGGTAGAGCTAAGAGCAGGTATATTTGAGAGAGTATCAAGTAGCTCTAGCTTAGGGTTATAGGATAAGTGTCTAGGGTTTATATATGAAAGAGGTGGAACATCATGGAACATGATGGAAGAGAGTGTGTCATCTGCAGTAGGAATGAGTCATGAAGCTGCAGATGAGTAATATACACTAAGCAGATGACAAAGGAAGTATGAGTAAGGGAGATAGGTAATTTGCAGTTATAGAAGAATCAGAAAGACTGCAGATGACTAAAGTACTGTGAGTAAACAATCAATAAGAGAAAAGTGTAGTGGTAAGCATTGACGAAAAGGGAAAGGAGAAGAGAAAGGAAAAGTATAGGGGCAAGTTGTAACAACAGTGTTTAGAATCCCTTTGGTTCCTTCCACCAAAAGGTATGCATTCAGAAAGCATCTCAAATGGCTCAGATGGATCATTCCAATCTCTGCGATCAAGAGGCACAATCAACCATAACTCTCAGATGACAGGCAAGCAGCATGCCTGTACCCCTAGAATCATATGGACTCATGATGAAATCACTGAGTTGATTCATCTTCTTCAAGGCCATAAGGCATCAGCAGGTAATAATAATTTCAAAGACAAGACATTCAATGAGGTTGCAGTGGCAATTAACACAAAGTATACATCCCAGAAGGTCCCAAAAACTGGGCACTCTTGCTCTTTGAAGTATAGTAATGTATATACCCCCCTTACCATGCAATCTGAGATTGATTGTGTGCATAGCTGAAGAGTGAATATCACCTAGTATCAGATATCAAATCAGCTTCTGGTTTTCACCATGATGATGAGAAGGGGGTGATTGTTGATGACACCACCAGAGATGCATGGAAAGGGTTTTGTTGTGTAAGTTATATTTGACTTGATACTATTTATCTTGTACTAATTCAGATTCAGTCCCATTATGGTGCTGCTAAATTTGAGGATTCCCCATGGCCATTCTGGGCTGAGATGGGTTCATTGATGCCATCTCGTGGCAAAGAAGCACACATTTATCACCCTGCCCAATCGAAAGCCAGGTGTACACTGCATACATGAAAGGGGGCTGGTTCTTTCACAGCTGGCATGACTCCTGCCAC
Organism: Rossbeevera mucosa; assembly: GCA_038090415.1. Lineage (NCBI taxonomy): Eukaryota > Fungi > Basidiomycota > Agaricomycetes > Boletales > Boletaceae > Rossbeevera > Rossbeevera mucosa. Next base: position 13,211 of record JBBPMR010000428.1, on the reverse strand, counting down.
AGCCACTCCTGCTCCCACTGTCCACACTGCCACCACTATCACCAGCACTGACACCTTGGAGGATGTCATTATGAAAGACTTCTCACAGCCCTTACTTGATGCAACACAATCCATTTCTAACTCCAATTTTATTAAAGCATTGACACCATTGACATGCCTCTCACTGCCTTCACCATCTGCTTCATCCTTGGTCATCACAAGTGTCAGTTGGGGCAAGTGCAAAGCTAGTACAAATGGTATGGACTCAGCTGCCACATTAGAGACCAAGCACTTGTGGCCTTTGTTTGCCCAGGTCCAAGTGCAGGTGAAAGGGAGTGATGCTATGGAACAGCTTGTAAATGTACTGGAATCTATGCTTGGGTTGCACAGTGGACCTCTACCAACACCACCTCAACCTGGGGCCAGCTCTTCCATCATTCTGGCAGTTTCTTTTGTTGCCATTCAAAACCATGACAATGCTGTTGTCATTGATCAAGCCAGTGATATTCTTATGACACTCAATCTCCCTGCAGATCAAAACTATGCTATATCTGCTTATATGTGCAATCCAGACAACATCGATAACATCTGGTTTTTTATCAAGTTCAATCAGGAGTCCCATGAATGGTGGATCAAAGAGGTATTAAATGAGATTTGGGCAGCCAAAGCACAGAGTGTGCAGATTGAGTGAGTAGTGCCAGTTGTATTTAACTGTTATTTCATTGTGGTGCCAATGCTGATGTGACCAGGTCACTAGGATTTTGATATGCCAAGCATTCCAATATGTAACATGGTAGTACTTCTAACTCAGTGTTGTATTTTCTGTCATTTCCAAAACTCATGACAATGATCAACCCACATCACTTGAGCAATCCAATCCCATTGATTTGATGCCCAATTCCTTTCAGCCATGTCAGGTGGTCCATCTCTAAGTCTTCTAAGTGCAGATGCCTCATTATCCTCAGCAGCCTGTTTCAATTGATGCATATAACACTTGGGTGTAAAGAACATGTCTGGATTAAGTTTCTGAATGAAATTGTAAATAGCACAGAGCACAGCTGGGATGTGTGTGTAGCAACACTGTCCCAAGCACTGTGGAGCACTCGAGATAGCTGCTAAGACTCGTGGAAAAGGGAATAACTCGGTAGACTCAGAGGAGGAATTCCCTAGGCAAGGGCAAAAAACAGTTACACCAAAACCCAAGAGAACTGAACTAAGGTTCAGGACTTGAGGGGCTCTATTATTTATACTATAGGTACATGCGCACAGACCATGTAAACTAGCCTACCCTAAACTACATGTGCAAGCCATGCGGTACAAAGGCTATGTAACATGCATGATGCACTGTTACAAACCCTCATTTTTCACCTAGCTTTTTCAAGCGCTCATCACATTCTCTTATCTTATCTAAGCGCGCGCCTATCTTATCTTATCGATCAAGCGCCGGATCATATCTAATCGTGTCACGTGACTCGAGTCCAGACCACTATGACATCATATGACGTCACACCTCATGGCTAGCGCATGTTTAATGCATGGTGGCCTCATGTTGTAGTTCTAGACTCTCGTTCCCACAGTCGTGTGAACACTTTATACATATATAGTAGTTTATCTCACGATACGTCATTGCTCACCAATCACTTGCCCTAAAGTATGCCTCATGGCCGCCGCATGTATTGTAGTATATATAATGACCAGACACCAGCCAGACTCCTTAGTCTGTTCTGGTTGATTTCCGACCATCAATAGTCCCTCCTCTCTAAGTCTCGACTTTTGCGGGTGACCTAGTACATTTCCTGTATAGGATTTGTCGTTGCCAACATGCACAAGGCATAAGGCTGTGGTGTGATGCAATAGATAAGTACATGAGGATGACATGAGGATGGGCCTAGACCATGACATCATTAATAAAGAACATGCACAGACCATGAGGCAGTTTTGTGACAGGTAGCCTTTCCAATTACGCATGTTTGGGTGTTCCTCAATCGGTACAAATGCACAAATGTGTGTTCCATCTATCGTGCCAATACAGTTGGTGAAGTGTTGAAACTGAGGATCATGAGTTATTTTGCATGAGATTGGGGTGTTAGCAGTTGGAAATCTGATGTACTCTGTGTAGAATGGCACTGACAAAAAGAAGTCGAGCAGATTATGGAAGTATCTAGGGATTTGTGTCCTGTCACTAAATTTGTGCAAGAAATAATCTAGCACTTCAACTGTACCTATTTATTGTTGTTGGTGAGTGTTGGAACCTTTCATCTACTTGATGCAAATCTAAACTGGTCACACAAGTGTACAGGAAGATTGCAAGTTGTTGCTTGACTGAAATTCCATGGTGTGATCGCTTGAAGCCATGTTCCACAAGTATCTGAACATTCGCCTCAAATACCTCAAGTTTGACCCCTAAGCAGATATGGATTTGATCAGGATGACCATTGAGCAATTCCAGTACCCATGCTTTGCCTGTCAGAATGGAGATGTAATAGGGAATTGAGACTGTAGAAGACAAAAACAGTAGATTGTAACAATAAATAGCTTGATAAATGATCATTATGATCAGGGATTGGAGTTGATTGTGACGGCACAGTGCAGTCTGAGCTTTGAGATCCATGGATTTGAGGAAGAGAGGAAGAGAAATTTGCTGACTCACACCAACATATCTTTAGCTTGCAGGTGCAGTCGTATCCATCACACAGTATCTAATCTTAACAACTGACTAAGAGACTGACTAAGCAGGCACACAATGAACCAACAGCCAACAGCCAAATGTTGCAATAAGCAAATTAAATTTCTACATTACTGGACTACTGGACAGGACCTTAGGTGCTGGATCACTTAAACTTAAGAACTAGGAAAAAGAGAGTTGAAAGGGTATTCCAACAAGAACAAGACTGGCTTGTTCCATTGCTGCATTCAAGTATATATACTACTTACATCCTGTGCTAGGGCTATGCTACATGTGTCTAAGGTGAGGTATAATGGTAGTGTGGAATGGAAGAGAAGCACTGTCATGAGGCTATAGTGAGGCAAGGCAGTGTGGAATGGAAGAGAAACACTGCCTGACGATTACAACAAGTTGTTCTAGACTATAATATCATCTATGATGTCATATTATGTAAACCTGTGCTCTTGATAAGATATGAGAAGGACTGAGCACTTGTACTACATTTAGAGCACATGGGACTTGTTGGCAATGCCAAAACCTATACAGGCAATGGACTAGGTTACCACCAAAAGTCAAGACTTAGAGGGAAACTGCTATGGTGGGAATCAACCAGAACAGACTAAGGTGTCTGGCTGGTACTGGTATTGTTATATACTACATTACATGTGTTGGCCATGAGGCGTACTTTAGGGCAGGTGCTCAGTAAGTGATGACGTAGCATGAGATAAACTACTATATATGTACTAAGTGTTCACACAACTGTGGGAATGAGAGTCTAGAACTACAACATGAGGCCATCAAGTGTTTAGCATGCACTAGCCATGAGGTATGATGTCATAATGATCTAGACTCGGGTCATGTGACACGATAAGATAAGATCGAGCGCTAAGATGTGAGATAAGATTGACGCGCGCTTAGATAAGATAAGATAAGATAAGCAGGTGCTAAAGCTAGTGGTGCAAGCGAGGGTTGTAACAGGACTTAGAGAATCTTTAAAAAAAAAGAATAGGCACTATAGGCACTTAAGTGAAAAACTAATGGCACCTAGCCAGATTCACAATATTACCCTCCTGTTAGGAAGGAGATTCCAGATCCTCAGAGTCACTAGGCCACTCAACAGTGCAATCAGAAGAGTAAATAGACTTGATCTCTGATTCTGATTCCTTATAGGCAGCTTGAATCTGTTATGATTTATGTGGACTCCCTCTCTTTTTTTCTTTTCCTTTGCCTATGCCCCTCTTCCTAGCCTCACTTTCATGTATTCTTAGTCTTCTGCAGCTTCTCATTGTTCATTACTGCAGATTACCCACACATTTCATAATATTTCATTGTGTTCTATGGCACCACTTTTATTGACCAATCATTGCAGTTCTTATTGTTTTTTTTTTCTATTTATAAGTGACTTGACATCACTCCTAGTTTTTCCTAACCTTGACATCCTCGAGTATCCCCTAGATACATCTTGGAATATATCCTTTGTCCCCTTGAACTCTCTGTGTGACTTCATCCTGCACTTGAAAGGACACTTCAACCTTTGAAAGCACTACCCAGCTTTACAGGTTGTATTTGTTGCTTTTAGAACCTTGTCTTTGATCCCTCAACCCTTAAAGAACCTTGTTGTCTTAATCCCTCAATCCTCAAGACTCCCCTTGTCCCCTTGTCCTCTGAGTTGTCTTGATCTATTGTCCCTCAAGACTCCTTGTCTTCATCTCCAAGATCTTCTTCTCAAGGCTATGCTTGTTCCTACCCGGACCAAGTGTAACAGAACTGATCACTGATGGTTCATGTCAAAATCATTGAGTGCACCCTGAGCATAAGTGAGGTTATGAGAAGGTTCCCATGTCCTACTGTCCTCTTCATATCCTTTCCAGTGTACTAGATACTGGAATCTGTTGAGATATGCTACACTTAGTTTACCATGCACCTAGCTTTCCATTCCAGTACAACATTTCCACGTCACTCATTACTTACAGTTCCAGAGAGTTTCACACATCCCTCAGTTATTTTACTGCTTTGACTGAGGTATGTTGCTAATCATGCTTGTTTACACTATCGCTAACATGTACCTTAGTGCTTACTCTCATTAGGTTATGAGCCCTGTTGCATGAAAATTGCACCAGCATAGTAAAGTCAAAACAAACTCACTGGATTGATCTGCACCCCCACACTTGTCTTCTACACTCTCTCATTTCACCTAGACAAACCCTGCACTTAGTCTCCACCCACTTAATTCCACAATGTCAAATCTAGGCCCAAGCATAGCCACCTCATCATCCTCACCATCTATGTCAGCACCTGCTCCAACCATCCCTAAAACATGGGAAATCCCATCCAAATGTCAGCCACTATTTTCCAAAACACTCAGAGGACTGTCTTGCAGATGAGAAAAGTTACTTTGCATGGTCACACCTAATGTGCCAAGGTTTTGACATGTTCAACCTAACAGAGATTGTTGATGCAACACTTGGGAAGCCTTCAGACTCTGCTGAGCTACTTATATGGAAAAAGATAAATGCTACAGCCCATGCACTAATTTCAGGCTGCATCAAACCAGAATTGATTCTAAAAATAGCTCATCTGACAACTGCTTATGATGCCTGGGGTCTTCTCACTGCAGAATTTGGCCAAGTCAGAACTGGATTGATTATGTACTGGTTCCACCACATGACAAAACATATGGAAAGTGGCAGTGATGTATCAACACACATAAACAAGTATCAGGAAACTATTTGACACCTGACAAATGCAAATCTAGTATTACTGGATTTCACTGTTGCTGCCATCCTGCTCTCTACATTACTATGTGATCCAAAGGATCCCAACTCTTGGGATTACTTTGTAAATGGGATATGAATACAAAAAACCACTACACTATCGGGAGTCATTTCGGAAATCCTTGAAGAGAAGCACCACCAAACACCTGCCACTGTTATCACCTCATCTGAAATAGCTCTTGCTACCCTGGAATGCACCGCCCATGCTATTGGCATGAAATTTTGCACGAATTGCAAATGGGAAGGACACACCAAGGATGACTGCTGGGGAAAAGGTGGCAGAAAGGAAGGCCAGGGCCCAAAATAAAAGAAAAAGAGAAAAGGGAACAAGGAAGCCAAGGTCACTATAAAGGACAGAGGGGACGAAATGTCAAACATCATCATGGAAAAATGTTTCATGGCCACAGAAACTACAGTGACACCATCTCAGGACTTCTCGCCAGCCACAGACTCAGTGTACAGTGCACATGCAGCAATGAGTGTGACTCCTATCATTGACTCTGGTGCTTTGACTCACATTCTCATGGATTGCTCATCCTTCAAGTCCTATGTGCACTCTTCAGGCAGCATCAATGGCTTTGAAAATGGCCAGTCCACTATTGCAGGTCGTGGTGAAGCACAATTGCTTGCCAGCAGACCATCTGGTGGTACTATTAACCTTTAACTACATGATACATGCCATGTTCCACTGTCCAAACTATCCATTATCTCAGTCTCACAACTCAACATTGCCAAATGCTACATGCTATTTGGTGCAGGCTGTTGTGTCACATTCAAGTGCAAAGATGATGGACAACTATTGCACAATATTCTAAATAAACCTTGTCACATTGTGTTTACTGCCACCAGACAGGCTGACCGCTTATATCATATGGACATGCCTCAACGTCAATCAAATGAAGTCACTTTCCAAGCCATTTCCCCCATCTCCAAGCTCAAGCAGCTACACCGTTGACTAGGTCACCTCAACTACCAGTCAGTTTGAGCACTTGTGAAGAAAGGCCTAGCAACAGGCATCAAATTAACCCAGAATGACCTTGGCTTTGAGCCACCCATCTGTTTACCATGTGCTATGGGCAAAATAACCAGAGCTTCATTTCCACCCTTGGAAAGTGGTAAAGCAAGCCAGTTCCTTGCACTGGTTCACTTGGACCTATGGGGTCCCACTCCTGTCCAAACTTCTTCAGGCAAACACTACATGATGACTCTGATGGACAACTACTCTCCATGGGTGTGGATACTATTCCTACATAAAAAAAGTGATGCATTCACTGTGTTTAAAGAGTGGAAGACAGAGATCGAGAATACAAGTGGCCAGACCATCCAACACTTCTGAATGGACAATGGTGGTGAATTTGTCAATACACTATGGATTAATTACATAAAGCAATGTGGAATACACTGGAAGTCAACTACCCCTTGGACCCCTGAGCAAAATGGCATCTCTGAACACCTCAACTGATCTGTTATTGACCATGTCTGCATCATTCTGATTGACACCAGTCTACCACTTTTCCTTTGGGCTGAGGCAGCAAGCTATATCGTCTACACAAAGAATGGCCACTCTACCTGCTCACTCAAGGATACCACCCCATATGAAAGGTGGCATGGACACAAATCTGATGTCTCCTGTCTCCATTGCTTTGGTTGCACTGCATATGTGCTCAATGACTCCCCAGAGCATTGCAAGCTCGATCTGAAAGGGAAACAAGTCATTTTTCTGGGCTACTTGAAGACTCAGAAGGTTGGTGACTCTATCATCCCAACAAATGTTACATCCAGGTATCTGCACATGTCACTTTTGATGACTCCAATGACTTGTGCAACAGCTTTCAGGCTGAGGGGGAGAATCAATTCTCTTATCAATCACTCAAATTATCTGTATTTGATGATGACAACAGCCTGAAACCTGAACAAATAGCACAGCTGCTACCACATGCACAACCTATTCAACCACCTCCAGTTCCTCAATCTCTGCCACCTGCTCCACCTCCTCATGCTCACTCTAAACTACCACCTCCATGTGCTCTGTCAATATGCACTGCTGCTGCAAAAGCACGCAGTGCAATTGCTTCCATTTATGGGCATCAGCCTGTGAACATGGAACTGCCATCAGTCCAAGATAACTTGAAAGCAGAAGTAAACGACATGCTCACCACTGGAAATGATTCAGCAAATGAGGAAGCCAATATTGCTTCAGGTGAAGACCCCCACACATATCATGAGGCCATTAATTCCCCTGACCAAATGGAATGGGAGCAAGCTATGCAAGATGAGCTTGACTCAATTGCACAACTCGGCACCTACCATCTAGTCAAACTTCCACCTGGCTGTGATACAATTGGCACCAAATGGATCTATCACATCAAATGTGACGAGGCTGGCAATATCTTCTGATACAAAGCTTGACTAGTTGCTTGTGGATTCACCCAAAAACCTGGCATTGATTTTGATGAGACATTTGCATCCGTTACATGGATTGAGTCAATCCACCTCTTATGTGCAACCATAGCTGCTCTCAATTGGGAAATCCACATCATTGATATCGACTCAGCTTTCCTTAACAGTGAGATGCCTGATGACCAACCAGCATATATCAAACAGCTGACTGAATTCAAAGTGAAGGGTAAAGAGAACCTTGTCTGGATTCTCCTCAAGGCACTGTATGGACTATGGCAATCCAGATTCCTTTGGTATCAAAAGCTTAAGTCCATTCTAATCAAGATCGGATTCACTGTTTGCTTTGCTGACTGCTGTGTCTTTATCTGTCATTGCACCACTGGAATTTGCATTATTGCATTCCATGTCAATGATCTTGGACTCTATGTATTGTCACCAGACAAACTCAAGCAACTTAAAACCAAATTTGGTGCACATGTCTCTTTTAAGGACCATGGGGAAATCCATCATATTCTTGGCATTGAAGTAATTCAAGACTGTGTTGCTCACACCATTTCTCTCTCACACTGCCAATACATTGACCAAATGGCAAAAACTTACAGTCTAGAGTCTGCAAATCCTGTCACAACTCCAGAAACATGTACCTTAGTGCTCACTCGTATTAGGTACATAACAAAGTCATTTTACTCCTTCAACTGAGTGCTTACTCTCATTAGAATCCTCTTCCTCTTTTTCATTGATCTACGATGAAGTCTACTTTGAACTCCTCAGTATCCTCATCATCGACCACCAATGGACTGGGGAATATGATGGGTTGACCATCCAGAGGCTCTTTGTAGGGTTTTACCCTTGAAACATTAACTATTTTATGAGCATGGCTGCCTTTTGGCAATGCCAAGGTTGCAGCATTTTCTCCTTTTAAATCCATAATTCTGTATGGTCCTATCCACCTATCATTTAACTTAGGGCACTGCTTATCTGGGCCCAAAGACAGATGTTCCAAACTCAACCACACTTGACTTCCTATCTTGTAGAGGGGTGCTTTGGAACAATGGCAGTCAATTTGCTTTTTGATCCACTTTCTAGTTTTTGCCAAGGCTAGCTTAGCTCTGTTGTGATTAGATCACATCTGTGAAACCAAATCTTTGGCTGCTGGAGCCACACTAGATACATGTTCAAAACCTAATCTTGATTAGAACATTTGTTCACTTGGAATGGAGATAACCCAGTAGCTGATGACTGAGTATTGTTATATGTAAACTGGGCAATTGCTAACAATTCTGTCCATTTATCTTGTTTTTTGAGAGTGTAGAGTCTCAGGTACTGCTGGAGTTCTCTGTTCACCCTCTCAGTCTGACCATTGGTTTGCAGATGATATGCTGTAGACATTTTTCTTTGAATGTTCAACATCCTGCAGATATTCTTCATTACAAATGAAGCAAACTGTGAACTTCAATCTGACACAATTGAATCTGGAAGTCCATGATGCTTCCATATGCAATCCTGATAGAGTTTTGCCATTTCCATAGATGTAACTTCTTTTGTTGTTGGAATAAACATAGCTTCTTTCAAGAAGTGATCCACTACTACTAAGATTGCATTATACCTGTAACTCTTGGATAAACCTGTGATGTAATCTACACTAATATCTTTCCAGGGTCCAGCTGGAACTTCTAATGGCATTCCTTTTCTCCTAGGCATGGTGTTGCTTGGTTTAATCCTTGCACCCCAATCACACTGACTGACATATTCCTTAATGTTGTTCTGCATATTTGGCCAATCATAAGAACACTTGATTAGCTCTATGGTCTTTTCCACACTTTTGTGCTCTGCAAGCAGGTGGTCATGGAACTGAGTGATAACTTGGGTCTGTAATGACTGTGGAACCCATATGTGATTGGCATAATGCCATAACCCTTTATGGAGGGTCAATTCATTTGGTTTATCCACACCATGGTGTGCTTGGGTTATTTTCTCATCTAGAGAAATGCTTTTTATGTAAGATGTGGTAGAGGTCACCAGACCATTGTCAGTGCTTACTGTGCTCTAAATCCTTTATGGTGGAATCATAATCATGTTTTTATTGTCATTCTTAGTTCCAACCATGTGATTTTCTCATTTAGAGAGAGCATTGACTTTTCCCATTGAGGTGCCTGGCTTATTGACTAAGGTATAAACAAATCTGGACAAGTACTGTACCCATCTTACCTGTTGGTGGTTTCAATCTTGGAACTTCATGAAGTACTGCAGATTCTTGTGATCTGTCCAGATTTCGAAAGTGTGCCTGGCACCTTCTAAATAATGTCTCCAGGACTCTAAAGATGTAATAATGGCTAGCATCTCTTTATCTGCTATGGGATAGTTTTGCTATTCAGGAGACATTTATGTGACATATATGCTATGGGATGCCATTTGTCGCTCTGATGAACTGAGAGCACTGCTCCTACTGTGAAATCTGATGCATCACATTCTACTTGGTAGATTGCATGATCATTGGGATAAGCCAGAATAGGGGCTGTTATAAAAGCCCTTTTTATACTATTGAAGGCCTGCTTCTGAGCGTCTCCCCAGCTCCAGGATTGATCCTTTTTAGTCAGTTCATGAAGTGGTGCTGCCATCAAACTGTAATTTTTAATAAACCTTCTATAGAAGTTGGCCAGCCCTAAGAAGCTTCTAACTCCTTTGACATTCATGGATGCAACCCATTCTATAACTCCTTTAACCTTGGTTGGATCCATTGAGATCTCTTCTATGGAAACTATCATGCCTAGCATGTCTACTGATTTCTGCTCAAAGGTGCATTTTTCTGGTTTTACAAATAAATCAGGTTTTATTAGGTGTGCCAGCACTTTCCAAACTATTTTTCTGTGTTTCCATATTGTCTCCAGTTTTTGTGAAGATCATGAGATTGTTGATATATACTATGACTACATCTGGCATATCAGCAAAGATCTCATTCATCATCTGTTGAAATGTGGCAGGCAAATTGCACTGTCTGAAAAACATTACTAGTGGTTCAAATGCACCCCTGTGGCATATGAACACCCCTTTCCACTCATCTCCTTCTTTGATGTGGATGTTATTGTATCCCCATTGCAGATCCATCTTGGTAAATAACTTAGATTCCTTAAGCTTATTGTTGTGGATGCTAGGGTGAAGGAATCAAGATAACCCTAAAAGGGGGGTAGCAAGGGGAATATGTGCAATGGAATGCACAGAGAACAATATGGAACTTAGAGCAGCCAATGAACTCAAAGATAAAGGTGAACACTCATATGGTTACTGTTCAAGAGCAAGGGTAGTCAAGGCACTTAGACAGCATCACTAGACAAACACTATACCCAAGAGAAATAGACTGGAGGTCTAGGACTCCAAAGGGTACTGTATTTATACTATTTATACTATTGAGTACAGTGCATGGACCATGTAATTATGTCTACCCTAAAGTGACCATGTGTACACCATGAGGTGTAATGCTATGTACCATGATGCAATAATGAGGTTGGCTATATACCATGAGATGATCCATGAGGCGATAGAAATACAGTGGAGATTAAAGACACCAGGTTACCATGAGGCGGGCTAGACCATGATGTCATAGATAAGAAATAAAGATCTAGACCATGACATCAATGTGACAATGTGAAAGTGAAAGGGGAGGTCCAGACTTGGGGCACTGCTATGCTTAGTAAGCAATGGGTGCTAAGGCCAGTGGTACGTGCTAAATAATGCCTAGGGTGCTAAAGTGGGCGCTTCTATAAAGAAATAAGTATATGCACAAGTCAAGAGTAGGAGTTAGGGTTCTGGATCAGGATCAGGAACCATAGGCTAGGGTTACAGCAAAGTTAGGTTACTGAAACAGAGGTTGTAACACTTATCAATGAGCTGTGAGATTAGAGGCAAGGGATCATTGTTCTTTACTATCCCCTTGTTAAGGTAACAATAATCCATTACCATCCTCTTTTTCCCATCTTTCTTTGGGATAAAGAACACTGGCAAAGTCTGAGGTGACTTTGAAGGTCTGACATAGCCTTTGCTTAATTGATCATCTATAAATGCTGAAACTTCTTCTTGTTCCTGAACAGAAGTAGAAATGATTTGTCCTTTATTAGGCATGAAATTAGGTTTGAGATCTATAGCATGATCCCAAGATTTTTTTTTTTTTCCAGCATCCTCTCACTTGCCTTCTTTGAGAAGACATCTAAATAATTAATCATGGCACCATTCAGGTACTAGCTTGAACACTTCCTTAGATTCAATGTTGAATGTGGTAGTGGTCACCAGACCCTCCTTCATTGATTTGTTTTTCATTATTTTCTGGATGTAATATCCCCATTTGTCCTTTTTTTGATCCCAGCTCAGCTGTAGACTTTTATAGTCTTCAGGGCAGCAGTTCATTTGTACTGTGCCAAATTCCCAATCAATCATGGGGTTGTGATGGACTAACCAGTTATGTTCTAATATCATCTGGTTCTTTTCCAGATTGGTAACTTCTGCTGTCATCTTTTCCAGGTGGTTCTGATATCTAACCACAATCTTGGCTTTATACTAAATACTGCTGGCAGCATTAGGGGATCTATCCATGTTGTACACCTGTACTTCATGATCTAGCTTCTTTAGCTGGATCTGGTTCTTTCTAGCCCACTTCAGATCTATGAAGGTCCCATTTGCTCCAGAATTGAGCAAGGCATTGGCAACTGTCTTTTTATGCTTTTGTTTTATTTCAATTTTTATGGTGAGCTTTTGTTTCAGATTGATGGTTCTTATGAGTTGATCTTCTGGGCTAAGAAGCTCTGTTTCTTTGGTACACATGGAATTAAGCACCCTTTTCTGAAGGTCACACTCTTCTGAGAACACTGTGTCAGTTTGATTGATCTCTGGTAGGCTACCACATTGAGAGATCTGAGAGAAATCTACGAAATTGTCTGGTATGTAATTGCTATCTACTGCCATCCTAGCTAACTGTCGCATATCACACATGGGTTCTTTATTTTTTTATTTTTCTTCTATCATAATGCTATATATTATAGGAGTGCTATCTAAAATCTCAAAATCTAAAAGATGAAATGGGCTAATGCTATTTTGGTGTCGAGTTCTCAAAGCCAAAGCAAAACTACTATCTTTTTCTAATCTACTATTGTCCATGGATGAGCTACTGCCCAGTAAACTCATGCTTCCCCTTTTCCCTGCTCCAAAGCTTCCTTTACCATCCTGGCAATCTTTTTATCCAGGAATTCTTCTTCTTCTCTCTCTTTTTCTTTGTTTGATGTTGTGGTTGTCTCCACAGTGCAAATCTTTTATTTAGAACAGTCCTGATAGTGGAATCTGCTAAACCATCTGCATTCTACACACTTGATCTTAGGAGCCCTGCACTTCTTCGATTAATGACCCTT
>JBBPMR010000427.1:0-21824 GCA_038090415.1 Rossbeevera mucosa | reverse complement strand
AGGTAACATAATAGAAGCATTATCAAATGTATGTCATGACATTACAGCATTTCAGGGCTTAATGTATGTAACTTAAACTTAAAGTCAAAAAACTGTCCCAATGAGCTGTCCTTTTGAAATAGCTGCCATGCCTTTGAATCTTAACCAAATCTCTTCATTATTTAATTGGTGGGAAGCCAGGGGTCAGTACTTTATTTGATACACTAACAATCTTAGGCCTAGTATTAGAAGTATTATATTCAGGGATGAATACCTCCAAATGGCCAAACATTGGGACAGTTTTTTGAGCCACTGTATATAAGTGGAGGACGCAGATGAGGACGCAAAGGTGGAAGCAGTAGGATCGTTCTCCTTCTTTCGGCAATATTCTTCTAAAAGGAGCGAAATGAGCTCGTCAACAGTAATATTCTGTGAGCATTCATTACCCCCTTTGGAGGTATCATGGCAATGATAACTGAGATAAGACGAAATGAAACCATCAAAAGATTGAGGCATCGCTCCAATCAAGAGGGAGAGGGACTTGAATTTTATATCGTTGACACATTCACCGGAGAGGTGAAGGCGTTTGTGACAGGAACGCATTCGACCTAAGAGGAGAGGGATATCTTCATCTGCACGCACTTGCATATGAAATAGCTGCTTTTCAAGGGAGAGGACAGTATGAGTATCGTGCGGTGCATTCGCAGTATGGAGCCCCTGCCACATTGCGGCAGACATGTCACAGTTCTGGATATGTGACATCTATTCGTCATCAATAGCTGTGGTAATCAGAGTCTGTCCAGTCCAGTCTTTATCAATCCATTCTTCTTCGGCAATTGGATCATCTAAGGGATGCGGTTCGCCGAGGACAACAACGCCATAAACGCGCTTCCACTGGAGGATCATGGTCATGCATTTGTTCCATGCTAGCCAGTTCTTGTTACTGAGTTTTTCTATTTTGGGGGTAGACACGCTAATGGATGCTGCAGATTTCTTTACAGCATGGGAAGCGGAAGAAGCAGATGACGTAATTGTGGGTGCGTCGGCTACGGCCTTGACTGATGAGGACTGGGGAAGTGATGATGGTGTGGGGTTTGAGAAAGTGATTGGCGTAGATTCAGATGTGGGTTCTGTAGGTAACCCAGGCAGAGTAGTCATGATGGATAGTATCATCCGAGTATATTTGAGCCTATGTGCAGTTGGGGCTCATAACCTTTTGCGGCTATGAATGAATTGGCGGAGGTAGTCGGTTCAGACACAGACACAATGAGGCAGGGATGGCGCATATGGACTATTTTGCCTACTATCCCCTTGGTTGGTTGTCTCTTTTTATGGACGAATGTACTACTTGGCATGTGATCTAGTAAATAGAAATTGCTCCTATATGTAGCTTTTATGTCTAAGACATTCACTGAGACAATGCTCAGTGAGACATTCAATCATTGTCCCACTCATTGCCCAATGCCTGAGACATTCATTTGGCCGATCATTCGGTCAAGTGTTGCTTGTTCTTATTTGGTCTAATAGACCTCAACAAACATGATCACAGGTTTGATCTTGACAACCATTTCTTCTGATCTGTCGTCCATCTCGCAGTCATCCTCCTCTAGGTTGCTATTAGATTCCCTGCCGGTATGTTTCAGGCCAAGCATGCTGACAACCCGACTGATGTGAGCCTCTGATTGTTTGAAGGATGGAGGTGTGTGGAGAGATACAGTGGTGCCACAGATCTCTATCACATCTTGATCGAGCTTGATGTTGAATAAATCAAGGATGTATCTCTGCACAGCGAGACGATAGCATTGTGTTGAGATGATGTGTAAGGCTCTGAAGAACACTGTCGGTGAGGTGAACACAGACCGGTACTCAGGCCATGACTTCATTCTGAATGCATTGAGGTGAGCATCACGCAGCTCACATCAGAACTTTTACAAAAATCTTATTTGCGCTAAGCATTGCTTATATGAACTTACCAGTCTTATGGAACATGTCTAAGCGTGCTACACCTTGTGAGCTGAATAAGGTCATTAGCGAATGCCAAACTTTGTCTCGCTCATCTCATTGCCAGCTCATTCACCTTATTCACCTTATTTGTCTTATAGCACGTGTAACTTGGATAGGTACAAAACTGATTATGATTTGAGAAGTAGTACTGTACAATCCATACAATCCATAGGTAAATCATGAAGCCAGCTCAAACGCATGGTGGTCAGCAAAACGGTTAATGTAGAAACCACGATAAGTGTTCAATGAATTGTGAAAGTCGATGCCAATGGGCACCCACTTGTCTCCGAAAATAGGAAGTAAGTATGTGAGGCGGACAATACTATCAACATGGATCACTGAAAAATTGTTCGAGCCGTCCTCGTGAAAAGAAGGAGTAACCATCCACATTCCTGTAAGGCTATCTGGTTCATCAGCCAAACGATCAAACCAATGGACCAAAGTGCACAGGAAAATCTGCCCATCAGTGTGAGCAAACAAAAAAAAGCAATAGACATGCCCAACATCCATGCTCAGCATTCCATCCTCTGCATCGCTTGTGCTGACAAAGATGCAGTTATATCGTGGGAAACCATAATACCATGATGGTGTTGCATGGATATGCTCACACCGCATGCTACCAATGCTGCTTGTGTTGCTTGGGGCAACAAAGGTCACAGTTGCTGAGTGAAAGGTCTTGATACAACCGGTAAAGGGAGGAGGGTGATGACAGGAAGAGTCTGTAGAAAACTCTAGTAGAAGTCACTAGAGTAAAGGCTACACTACGAAGGTTCGAAATAGCTATGATTACGTAATATGGTGGCTGTACCACCACACACCGTTTGCTATCTGCATGATCTCCAACACTCCCCCTCAAACGGGAGCGGTTAGCTACTATGTAGTGGATAAGAAATAATCAAAATAATGTAAAAATACTTGTAAAGGTTCCACTAAACGAGTGATTTCTTGTAGCATCTATGTGTGGGTATATAGTCCGTTGGTCCGTCCAAGTTGCACTGTGCTCGCATGATTACCCGATTAGGAAGGTCGCGGCATGCATGCTCTCCATCGATGGCAAGTTGACAGCTTGCATCGTTCTCGTCGACGTGGTGGGTTTGGATGGCTGGTGTGTTGTCCAACATCATCTGGTGGTGGCTGGGATAGCCTAGGTGTGTGTCTGGCCTTCTCCTTGTCGCGTTTTGGCTGACTCGTGTGGTGCTCATCCAGCAGTCTGGTTTCAAGTCATTTCGGGTTGCAGTATGCGCTGCTCATTGCAGTGCTCATTTCCTGTTGCCTCCTGCTCCTCTTGGCTCCATTTCCACTGCTTTGGCATTCTCGATCACTTCAGTCTCGGTTTGGTCGCTATCCTGACCTCTTGGGCTGGTTTCTTCATCTGGTGCGTCTGTTCCATCGGCACAGTTGTTCTGACCGTTTCTAGGGTCTTTTGCTTTGTTCTTGACATTGTTCCGCGCTGTCTATTTGTTCCGAGCGCGTGCTGGGTCCCTAGGTGAGTTTGGCACATCTGTTTCATTACTGCTGATGTTCCAATCGCTTTCTAGACATTCCAGTGGATTGCTGTCGACTTCTGGCATGTGAGCATTGCCTCCCAGACTTTCTGGCTCGCCTGGGTCTTCACATGATGAATTCTCCTCCTTTGTTTGTTTTGAGCATTCGCGCTTGTGTTCTGACAAGTTCTGCAGCTTCTTCAATGTCTTGGTAGGGTCCTGGACATCACTAGGTGGTTCTGTTATCGCACGCATGTCCCTGGTATGTGTTGAGTTCGAGCTTGCTTTCACTAACTCCCTTCTTCTCTCCCCCTCGAGCTCGAGGCTCTCAGATCTGTCGCATCGCCATGCTGGCTCGTCGGGTCCCTCATTAGTCTCACTGCCCGCTCTGCCTTCAAGTCCCATCTTGCCGCTGGTCTTTTCCTCAGCCTGGGCCCGGTTCTCATCCATTTGGCATCCCAGTTCATTGGGAGACTCTGGGAGCTCAGTGGGGTGATGGCCCACATCACCCACTGTGTCTGCAGTGTTCTTCAGCATCCAGGGTCTGCTGTCTCATTTTTGGCCTATGCATGGCATGCTCATTGTCTGCCTATGAGTGTTCCTTTGCATTCTCCAGGGCAAATTCAGGCTGTGTGGACGTCCGTCATGTGTCCCAATTCCATCTCGCAGCATGCATATGTATCTTGAGTCTGTCCGTTGGCGGTCTGAGCATCTGACGTTGGTTTTGTAGGTCCTTGCAGCGGGTCCGTTGCTGGCTGCACTCTGTGCACCAGCTGTTTGCCCACTTGCTCCTTCAGTTCTCTCTTTATCACCATCGACACCCACTGCCTCTGTACAACCCATGGTCACTCCTTGGTCCTCTCCATGCGATTCCATTTCGCTTGGCATCCCTACAGCATGTGTGGTGGTTTTCTCGATTGGTGATGTCTCAGCTTGTTTCACATGGTATAGGCCATTGCTAACGGGGATTTCTCCTATCAGGTGCTTTGACATGCCACTGTCATACAGCTCAACAGTCGTGGATGATGCTTCTGAGTGGGTGAGGGCTGCGAACGGGATCAACGTGACCATGCTTGGCTTCTCTGCAATCGGCTTGGAGCTATCAACGAACCATACACCGTCCAGTTTGGTCTCTTCAGTGGCAATGCTTGTGCTCTTTGAAGACTTCATACTTGGGTTGTTGGTCCTTTTTCCCCTCAGTTTCCAACCCTTTGGCGCCTGGCCATGCTTGCCTCTGCCCTCTTCCCAGCAGTCGCACACTTGATGGCCATGCCATCCACAATTGTTGCAATCTCTGTCAAACCTTTGGGTGCATTCTCTTTTTTCCATAGCATCTGTGCTGAAGGCTGCATCATCCTTTTCTCCTTTAGGTTTGATGCTCCTCTGAATGACGAGTTGGTTATACGTCTCGATGACCATTTCAATGAGCTTCGAGCTTTCAACTTGGCGGCTTTGCCAGTGCATGTTGGAGATACAGAGGTGAGTAGCGCATTATAGGCACGTGGCAGGGATGCGAAGATTATGTTGAATAGGTCAGTTTCTGAGATCGGGTGCCCAATGGATGTGAGCTTCTCGTGAAGAAGTTTCACTTTCTTGAAATGGGCCTGCATGTCTCTGCCTTCCTTAAGCTTCAGCTTGCCTAGCTGCCATCTCATTTCGACACCTATGACCAGCGACCAGCTGCTGAACTTCTTGGACAAGATCTGAAAATATTTGCACGTGGTTTCCTTCGACATGACATCAATAAAAATAGAGTTGGGGAGGGTTACAGCAATTTGCTATTGAACTATGGTGTCTTCTTCGACCCATTTATTATCGGCAGGTGGATATTCCTTTACAGCTCGAATTTCCTCTGCAGTTGATGGTTTCCAGCCACTAGGTTGTCCAGTTGCGGAGTCAGCTGGTCTGGGCTTGCTACCATCCAGGTATCCTCTCAATCCTTGTGCCACGAGTGAGACTTTGAGTCGCCTCTTCCATAGGGGCCATTGTTTCCCTGAAGCATCCAGCTTCGGGACCTCAAGTACTCTGTCTCCAACTCTCAAGTTCAACATTTTGTGTCCTTGGTGAGGTGTAGAATGCAAGCTGTTTTTGGTGATCTATTTTAGAGTTAAGCACCGGGGCTCATAACCTGTAGAAAACTCTAGTAGAAGTCACTATATTGAAGGCAACCTTAATCACAAGGACTAGGCACCTCAACTAAAGACAAGATAGGATGGAGGGGACTGATTAGAGGGAATCCAACCAGAACAAGACTAGCTTGTTCGGTTGCTGTATTCAAGCATTTATACTACAAGTACATGCGCACAGACCAAGCTGTGTCTGATACTATCTACTATATAAAGGTGTATACGCTCTCACAGGTGTGAGAGAAAGAAGCGAGGCTATGTATTAAATGGAAGAGAAGCTGAGCGGAAATGAAAAGAAGCTGGCCTCGTGTGAAAGGTGTGTCGGTCTAGCCCATGACATCACTAATAGGAAGATAAAAGATAGGCACTTTGATAAGATGCAAGTAGATAAGATAAGCGCTGTGATAAGATAAGATAAGATAAGATAAGAGGGTTGTGAAGTGAGATTTGCAACATATATTGGAATGTAGTACTGTATCTGTAGAAAACTCTAGTAGAAGTCACTAGAGTAAAGGCTACACTATGAAGGTTTGAAATAGCTATGATTACATAATATGGTGGCTGTACCAGCACACACCGTTTGCTATCTGCGTGATCTTCAACAGGGTTGGGGGTTGTGGGTGCAGCTTGGAGCTGTTCGGAGAGGAAGGTGGCAATAAGTATCGGGAGTGAAGGAATGCCTAGTTCAATTGCAAGTGCGAGAGCATTTTTTGCGCAGTTACGAGCTTGTAGTGTATCATGTCAGTATTACAAAAAGGTTGGTAGTGTTGAACTCACCCGAGGATTGAGCAAGCTTGACATTGGAATATGTGATCCTTGGGTGCTCATCAAGTATCCCCATATATGGGTCCTCTTCTGTGCTCAAATCTCCTCCAAGTCTGTCTTTACGTGCTTGAGAGTCTGTGTTGGCAATGGCTGGAACAAAATAAGTATGTATAGTGTAAGTCAACAACAAACTTACCATCAGGTGGTGGAGGGTTTGCCTGGCATGATGCAGGCAACATTCCTTGCACCTCAAAATCAGCATGGGCAGTGGCAAGTTGAGAAAGGCATTGATTTGTAAGCAAATTTTGTCCAATTGCGTGATGTTTGTTTGAGTGGCACCATGGCTTCTTGACTGCCATAATATGCTTGGATTCTGTAATTGATGAACACAGTCTGTTTGGTGCGCCAAAAAGACAAATCAACCCTTCATAATGAGTGAGAGAGTGCTGACAGGGAAGTGAGAATCTATTGGGACAGACACCAATTTCTTCAAAAATGGTGTGATACTGATGGAAGCAATTCAAAGCATCTTTGAGTTCTGATAATGTATCATCGGTTATGACGGCACGTCAGACAATATAACAGAATTCTAAAAATGCATGGATAGCGTGAACTACATCGTCTGGTACATGATCTTTGATGGCTGGTAGATAGACCTTACCAAAAGTTAGATGCGATGACAGGAGAGGGGGAAAAAAAACCTTCATGAGCACCTTCGAGTCATTGCCAGTCCATTGGAGAATCCGCGGCTGTCTAGAAATCTTCACAACCCTGGGAATGGTGGTGCTGTGGCAATACTGAAATCCAAGCAATCAATCTCGGGATCCAATAAAAATGACCCTGACAAACCGTCAATCGATGTCCGTCAAATGGTCCTTGGCTCCAGCCTTGCCAAACTCCAACTCCAAATACTTTTCAATTCAATCAAGCAAGTGGTCTTTGAAGGTCTCTTTTATGAGTTGATGGAGGATATCTGGGGCTAGCAACTGATAAATGTCGGCACAAGGGAAGTCATCAGTAAATGGCTATGAGGGCATGGTAGTCAATCACAAAAAACATCCAGACACTCACAATAATCATGCCATCAATGCTCCACTCATCCCAAAGGACGCCAAGAGAAAATTCATCAACCAATGCGTGAGTAAGCAGTGCAGTTCGTGGCCCCCCACCACCATCGAGGTCAGTAGGGTATGCGATGCACCTATTGAGTAGATCAGTCAAACAAAAAGCTTGATTCTGAAGCACGACTCACCACGCACACCAATTTTGAATAATACCGGATACAAGTACTTGCTTGGGGTAATCGGCGATATATGGGCCAAGCCCAAAGACAACGCGTCAAGAATATCAGTCGGGGCATTTCATGACTTGAGGCGTTGTCATACCTAGCTTTAGAGATTCTAGTATTTTGGACATCGCAACATGAAAGAGCTGCTTTTTGAATAGTCGATATGCTGGGTTGTCCATATACTTTTTCGCCACTATGAAACAGCATGTTAGAATGTAGTGTATGTGATAATGATACCAAACCTTTAGGGATGGCCAGGAAAGCAAGCAGTTCTACACCGTTATGGTGAGCATGGCAGACATTGTTGTGAATGTTATCAAGTGAGAGATATACTGGCCAATAGTCATTCTGGCCAGTCACCACTGATACCGTCGTCTTATCGCTTCCAAGTATAATGGGAACAAAGATACTTCCAGCTGTTGATGAGACTTCTGCAATCTTGTCCTATCATACATAAAAATTGTGAGCATGGTTGAATTCAAGAAGGGAGGACATACCACCTGTTTCCATGCCCAGTTGCCTGACATAAAATTTTTGTATCACTGCTGCTGACCGTCTTCTAAAAAGTCCCAGTAAGGGATGTAGTCAAACTTGCCATGAAAGTCAGTGTTCGATAGCATATGTGAGACAAGGCTGTAAGCAGAGCAGTACCAGAACTCGTGTGTCTGATCCATCCAGGCAGGCACTGAACCTTCAGGTCACTCGCCATTGAATTTGAGCTTGAACGACTTCCATGAAACATCCCCTAGTTGCATAGCGTCAATGGTTTCATGTAGTTCCTTATGGTCTGTGAATGGAGGCTTATTCCTGCTGCTTTCATTGGCATACAGAGAACACCTCCACAGCTCACATAGCTGGTTAACATTTCCTGCCGACATCTCGGCCTGCTGGAATAAATATTTAGCAGTTTCAAAGTGCAGCTTTGAACTGTATGGGGACCAATCATTAGCACCTTTGCTTGAAGCTGGTGGTGAGGGGGTATCAGGGGCGATCGGTTGGCCATTAGCACCACAAATATTACCTACAACACAACATTGTGAGAATCATATTAAGAATGTGCAGTAACTTACCAGTAAGTTTATCATGATAGTTCTGAATAACACAAGGTGCCGGGTCAGTTGCAACCGAGTGACTGAAAGAGTTTTTATCAGGGTTGGCTACTAGTGGGTCAAAGGAAAAATTGTGAATGGAGGACCAGTGATGCTTGAGCCCTGCAACTGTTTGGAACCAGTGGTTGCAATGTCCATGAGGACATGGAATACGTGGGGTAGCAGAGGACTTTGAACGGGGCATGAGTGAGATATACAAATTGAAGCTATTGACAAAGGATCGGAACTAAAAAAAAATGGCACCAGAGTTTGCTCCACTTGCACTGCAACTCTTGTCAACATACTTTTATTTTCCATCGTATTCTGTTGATGCTCACCACCATCAGCATGTCCTGCCCTATTACCCGTGCAAAGAATGTCAATCAGCACCCAGGACAAGTCCTTCTTGACACAAAGCAGAAACGGCACACCATTGAGCAAAAGGAAGCCGATGATCTCCAAGCCCTGCAAATGCTCACCACTGTCAGCATGTCCTGCCCTATTACCCGTGCAAAGAACATCAATTAGCACCCAGGACAAGTCCTTCTTGATGCAAAGCAGAAATGGCGCACTGTTGAGCAAAAGAAGGCTGACGATCTCCAAGCCCTGCAAGTCCAGCAGGAGAAAGCGGCAGCTAGAGAGCATGGTATCAATCGCTTGGCTAACATTATAACCCAGTCAGAACAAGAGGACTATGACATAGTTAATAATCCACTGAAGCCCCAGCCAAAGCCATGCATCATGGCTGAGCCTCCCATTAATCCTTCTGCAACTGGGCCTGCCTTGAAGTAAGTCACTGTAAATACCTTGGAGACAGCTGAAGGTTCACTTAGTGGAAACTACAGCAACAACAAGGATGATGATAATAGCGATCATCCCGAAGAAGACGTTGATGGGAATGCTGATTGTGAGAATGAGAATGGTTAGTGTGAATGTTGATGCCAGCAAGAATACTGATGAGAACACTAAAGCAGATGAGAATGAAGATAAGGTGCCAACCCAAGCTTTAAAAAGGCAATGTACCCAAAAGACCTCCACGCGCGATGCTGTCAAGGTGGCCCAGTGCAGTGATAATATTTGAAGTCAACAATCTTGTGTTGATGGGCAGCCTGGGAAGCAGAAGCAGCTGGCATTGTTCGCCCTTTCACTTCACTAATGATTCTTCTCACTGAGACTGTCCTCTTCTATTGGGACTGCATCAACCTCTACTATCAAAGCAGTCAGACAGCAAAAGACAACATTGCTGGTGTTGGCAATGTAGATGACTGGCTGAAGAAAATGGGCTCTGTAAAGTGGCAGTCTTTACTTTCACAGTGGCACTCGTCTACTCCCAACTCTCACACAAGGTCTGCCTCTACACCCTCTGCCTTTCAGAGGTCCGAGGTCTCCAGTGTTGGCCCCACTCCTTCCATCAAAGTCCTGCAACCAACTCCTGTCTTCTCTAGTGCTCATACCTTCTCTCATCTGAGCGATGACCTTGTCAATGAAAGCAAGCTTCAAGATGATGGAGACCCTTACATCCAAGGCAGCGACCAAGTTGAGTGTCAAGTGCTTGTCTCAGGGGATGCTCTAACAGCTCATCAAACAAACACTATAGTAAATTTTGCCATATCTTATCGTGTTTTCTGACACTTCTGTTTAGGATGTCACCAAGATTGTTGCCACCTCTGAGCCCGATGAACAGCCAACCCCACCTCCACCGACCCAACCTTGTGCTGGGAAAAATGCCAGGGATAGCAAGAAACAGCCCCAGGTAAGTCCCACCTGCTTATCCTTAGATGTGATATGTTCCTCATGTACGTACATGGTAGATCAATATCAAAGGTTCCCAATCAACCATAGCACCATTTAAGCGGCCCAAGACAATGTGGCCCCCTGCTAGCAAGCGTTTGGGCAGCGGTGCCAAGAATAAATATGTCAAAGATGACCTTCCCATTGGCTGTACAACTGACAATGTGTGGAGGCAGCTTTTCATCTCAACACTCACTCACTTTGCAGCTGGATACAATAGCCCCTGGACAATCCATACTGATAAATTTGCATTGGTCTTGCAGGAGATATGGGATGTGGTCTACAATGGAAAGATTGAACATACTGTGACTATCGACGGACCTGTTTTCCACTTGGTATGTGCTTTTACTGGACGTTTGTATTTCTCACAATTTTATTTTATATTAGGCTAAACAAAGTCTTAATGTCTGGCACAGTGGATTTGCTGCGGCTGCTGGCACTGTCCTCACAGCCTTCTTTGCCACTGACGAAGAATTCAAGGATGTCGCTACCCACATCAAGTTCACCATGGTCATGCTTGACAGAAATCACTTTCTCTTTTGTGAAAACTTCGGCGAAAACAGTAAAGTAAGTGATATTATTTTGTAAATTCGTCACATTGAACTAACAATTAACAGGAATGGTCTGGATTGTGGAGGTCACCATTCGTACTCCAGACATTCGCTCATCATTTTAACTACATCCAAGGGTGAGTGGCTGTCACTGCCTTAGAGGGTGAACTGAACGGACCACGTACTGTGCTGGCACTGGCCTGTGCAGTGGTACGTCTGTTTTTCCTTGCATACCATGTGGTGTTGATATCCACTTTAATTAGGTCTGCCAAGTGCTCACATTGGTCGCCAAGAACACCATGACATTCAACACTGATGATGGGAATAATTGGGCCCACATGGTTCTGAAAGGAGGCATGTATGAATTCAATGATTCGGTATGGGGTATGATGATGAGGCACTACCTGGAACCGATCAGCAAACTGTCAGATGACAACCTGGTAGTCATTATCGAGGAAATGCAGCCATACATGAAGAACGCATCACCCTTAGTGGCCAGCACTTCTGCAGAGACCAGCAAAGATAATGAATATGAAAATCTATTTGCTTTTCATTGATGGATGGTTAGTTTTTCTGTCCTTTTTTTTTCTTAGCTGACGTCTGACATCACCAGCAAACTAGGCAACTGCATGGGTAAACCCCCGGGTATGGCGGTCATATCTGTACCCGTACCTGGGATATACCCACACCAGTGCTGTGGGTATGGGTATGGTCATGGGTCAGCAGAATCAGACCCGGAGTATGACCCATCATGGGTCACACCCATGGGTACCTCATATTCAGTCAATGAAAGCATGTACACTAACTACAGTATGATACCATCCAGTCGTGGTCACTGGGACGCCATGTTGTCATTGTTGGTTGTTGTCATTGTTGTCATCATTGTTGTTGTTATTGTTGTGCGGTGTGAGGGAGAGAGAGAGAGGGCGAGGGCGAGAGGTGAGAGTGGGGGTGGGCCGAGAGCGAGAGCGGCGAGATGGCAATGACGTGTTTTGTCATCGTCGTTGTCATCTCCGATGTGCATGTTGCGGTACGAGGGCGAGGGCAAGAGGTGAGAGGGGTGGTGGGCCACATGCGAGCACGAGAGGGAGGTAAGGGGCAAGATGACGACGATGACGACATCATCATGATGACATGATGTGATGACGTCATCATCATCTTCATCATTGCCTGCATTGGCATTGTGGCCTGGGGTCGTCGTCCTGGTCAGGTCTATGTGCACAGTGCGAGGGAGAGAGAGGGCAAGGGCAAGAGATGAGAGTGGGGGGTGGGCTGAGAGTGAGAGTGGCGAGATGACGATGACGCGTTTTGTCATTGTCATTGTCGTCTCTGACATGTGTGTTGCAGTGTGAGGGCAAGGGCGAGAGGTGAGAGGGGTGGTGGGCCATGTGTGAGCACGAGAGGGAGGTGAGGGGTGAGACAATGATGACGTCGTCTTCGTTGTCGCCATCTCTATCGCATTTCTTACAGTGCAAGGGGGAGGGGCGTGGGCGTGGGCGAGAGGGAGTGGTGGGAGTGGGAGGTAGGCCAAGAGCAAGAGCAAGGGGTGAGATGACAATGATGACATGATGTGATAATGTTGTTGCCTGCGTTGGCATTGTGGCCTGAGGTCGTTGTCCTGGTTGGGTCTGTGTGCGCAGTGAGAGGGAGAGAGAGAGGGTGAGGGCGAGAAGTGAGAGTGGGGGGTGGGCCGAGAGCGAGAGCGACGAGATGGCAACAACGTGTTTTGTCGTTGTCATTGTCGTCTCCGACGTGTGCGTTGCGGTACGAGGGCGAGGGCGAGAGGTGAGAGGGGTGGTGGGCCACATGTGAGCGCGAGTGGGAGGTGAGGGGCGAGACAATGATGACAACATGACACCATGACGTTGTCGTTGTCTTCATGGTTGCCGTCTCTATCACGTTTCTTACTGCGCAAGGGGGAGGGGCCTGGGCCTGGGCGAGAGGGAGTGGTGGGAGTGGGAGTGGGAGGTAGGCCGAGAGCGAGATGACAATGATGACATGACGCGATAAGGTCATTGTCTTCGTTGTTGCCTGCCTCGGCATTGTGGCCTGGAGTCATCGTCCCGGTTGGGTCCATGTGCATGGTGCAAGGGAGAGAGAGAGGGCAAGGGCGAGAGGTGAGAGTGGGGGGTGGGCCAAGAGTGAGAGTGGTGAGATGGCAACAACGCATTTTGTCATCGTCGTCATCGTCTCCGATGTGCGCATTGCGGTGCAAGCACGAGAGTGAGAGGTGAGAGGGGTGGTGGGCTGCGTGCGAGCATGAGATGCGGGTGCAGGTGGGCCGAGTGCAAGAGTGAGAGGGAGGGGGGATATGGTCGTTGTCATTGTCCAGTCGTGGTCGCTGGGACTGGGACGCCATGTCATCGTTGTCATGGCTGCTGTTGCCGTTGCTGTGGTGTGTCGGCGACGTCATCGTTGTTGTTGTCGTGTCCTTGCTGGCTTGGTAGCATGGTACTGTCGATGCGTAGTTGTCGTGTTTCATTGTCATTGTGGCAGTGGTGGTGGTGGTGGCAGTCATGCTGCGTGACGCACTAGCCACCGTGACCGCTGTTTAGCCATGACATGCTGCAGGTGGATCGCAATGTAGCACTGCATATGTTAAGGTTTACAATGGGTAGCCACATGACATAGCCTCATCACACCTATGCCTTGTGAGTCACTTTATGTACCCATACATACCCACACCATATACCCACACTGTGGGTATGGGTATGGATATCAGTTGGCTATACCCCTACACATACCCATGACCCACCATGGGTATCTATACCCATGCAGGTACCCACACATATCCACACCATATACCCACACTGGGGGTATGGATATGGGTATGGGTATCTATACCCATGCAGTTGCCTAAGCGCAAGATGTGGGTGCAGGTGGGCTGAGTGCAAAAGCGAGAGGGAGGGGGGATGTGGTCATCGTTGTCGTCCAGTTGTGGTCGCTGGGACGCCACATCATCGCTGTCATCACTGCTGTTGCCGTTGCTGTGGTGTGTCAGCGACATCATCGTTGTTGTTGTCATGTCCTTGCTGGCTTGGTAGCATGGTACCATTGACGCACAGTCATTGCATTTTGTTGTCATCATGGCAGTGGTGGTGGTGGTGGCAGTCACACGTCTGCCATGCTGCGACATAGTGGTGTCACTGTAACGCACTAGCCACCGGGGCCATACCCATGGATACCCATACCCATGACCCACCATAGGTATCTATACCCATGCAGTTGCCTACAGCAAACACATTGCTTGGCTCATGCCCTCTGTCCTCTTGCCCAAATGCTTTTGTTGTCCATCTTTCAGACTTGTAGTACAGCTGCTATTTCTCAAATCATAATCAGTTTTGTACCTATCCAAGTTACATGTGCTATAAGACAAATAAGGTGAATAAGGTGAATGAGCTGGCAATGAGATGAGCAAGACAAAGTTTGGCATTCGCTAATGACCTTATTCAGCTCATGAGGTGTGGCACACTTAGACATGTTCCATAAGACCAGTAATTTCATATAAGTGACACTTAGTGCAAATAAGATTTTTGTAAAAGTTCTGATGCACTGGGCAAAGAAAACACTGGCCTTGCCAAGGAACGTGAGGCAGCGTTTGCAATCACAGTGCTGCTGAGATTGTCCATCACTAGGCAACTGCATGGGTAAACCCCCGGGTATGGTGGTCATATTCATACCCATACCCAGGATATACCCACACCTGTGCTGTGGGTACGGGTATGGTCATGGGTCAGCAGAATCAGACCCGGGGTGTTATGCTGGGTCTGGATAGGAACGAGCATAGCCTCTGTGAGTGAAGGGGTCAAGGGTGCTACTGAAGAGAGGTAGCCACGGACTAGATATCGAGGAGATCAAGAGTCTCGTCGATAGACAAGGGCAAGGGATGTCACTTTGAGGTGGCGACTGCAGATGTCGAGCTATCAATTGTAGCAGCAACTGTAACTCGATCTAGTGAAGAGTTACTAGTCAAGCGTCCAGTCAAGAGTGGGACAAAGACTCGAAGAGAGATCCACATAAAGGTGGCAAGGAATGGGCTAGATTTGCAGGAAGGTGACGAAGTATAAGAAGTACAGAGGGGATCTAGCTTAGGGACTATGGTAGAGATGATGGGGTTCTAACTAAAAGGAAGAACAGAGAAAGAAGTGGATAGAGGTAATGATAACTAGAACTAGAGGTAACAGAGTGAATGATAGGTAGTAGTCATCATAGGAGAAAGAACAGTCAGAGCATAGTTTGAACACAGTGACTTGGTAGTCCCTAGTGAGAACAAGCGAAGAAAAGAAAAGAGTAGTCACAGTAAGGTTGAATGCAGTGACTAGAGGAACATAGTGAAACAAGGGAAAATAAAAGACAAGTGAAGAGAAAAAGAATGAATTGTAACATTACCCCCTTACTATATCCAAGCTACCAGTGAAGGACTAAACGTTGCAGTAAGAGGATCCCAGAGAGTCAGTGACGGCAGTCACTGTTGACGAGGGTGTCACAGTAACAAGTGACAGAGCAGAACGAGGATAGGGTATATCCAGAGAGAATGTTGAGGGGAAGGCTGGATGGTGAAAACCAGGGAAGACATCTCAAGAGAGAGTGTTCTGGGGATGAGCAGGGCGTCAACGAAGACAGAAAGGGTTATGAAAGATCCAGGGAGTGCCAGCACAGAGTGGTCAAGGAGGATAGGAATGACCAGGAGGAGGTGGCATCAAAAAATGACGATATCTCAGGAAGGAATGGAGCGATCGGGGCGATCAGTGGATCGATGGAAAGCGGGGAGCGAGATGGTTCAATTGGTACTAAAATCGAACGATCCGGCAGAGCCGATCAGAAGATATGAGCGTTTTGAGTCAACAATAAGAAGGGGATATGGAAAGGGAGATGGTGCAAAGTGAAGCAGTTTAGGGATCATGCTCAGGATAGGAAGTTTCCGGCAAGGGGGGCTTCAGGACAAAGATCACAGTGAGCAGGGGACCTGGAGATGACGAGGGTACCAAAAGAGAGACTTTAAACTTGTTGCAAACTGTGCAATGCAGTAACCTAACTAGACCTTAACCCTAGCCCAGGGCTCCTGATCCATAACCCTAAGCAGAAAACCAATCACCAACCTTTGTACCAAATCCAGTATTAACCAAATATGTCGACCTACGACGATCAGCTCACCTTGCTGCAGCAGCAATTCACGACCATGCAAGAAGCTCTACAAAGAGCACAGGATCAAGCTTGACTAGCAGAGATACAAGCCAATGCCGCAAGACCACCACCTCCACAAGTAAAAGTGGAAAAGAAGATCTCAGTAGTTCCAACTCTAGGAAATTATGATGGAACTTACAAAAGATTCGAAGAGTGGTGGTTGAAAATGCAGGTATTCATGGAAATGAACATAGAAGCATACCCCTCCGATAAAGAACGGTGCATGGCCACATTGTCCAGAATAGAATCAAAGGATGAGGACAAAAATGGTGCTGGAACTTGGGCCAGAAACCAACTAAAACAATGCTGTACCAGCCAAATATATCCTTCCCCCACTTTGCTAGAAAGGAGACTGTGAAATCGCTTCCAAATAGGCAATAACAAAGATCTCGCCCTAAGGAAGCTGATGTCCCTTAAACAAGGACAAACCCAGAGAATGCAGGTGTTGATGAAGTGACAGTGTGCCATATGGCAGCAGCTGACACCTGAAGACTGACCAGCAAAGGGCTAGACTTACCAGGAAGGTTCCGATGGGTTGAAGGGTAGCACGTAGTGGTTTGAGTACAGGATGCTATTAGAACTCAGATGTGGAGTTCGAATATATATACATACAATTACGTAAGTACTACCAAATATGAAACAAACTACCGTTCATTCAACACTCCCCCTTGCTAAGCAGCTGCTCTGAGCGCGTAAGCAAGTAAATGATTCTCCTAGGACTGTGCTTTGTCGTAGAGAACAAGGCCAAGCTGGCGTCGGCAGTTAGTGAGTGCCTCAATGCCAAGATTTTTGGTAAACATGTCGGCGGGATTTTTAGTGCCTTCAATGAAGAAAATCTCAATGAGGCCTTCCTTGACAAAGTCTCGGATGCCATGCCATCAGATGTCTATATGTTTCGATCGACTCTCCATAACGGGATTGTTTGCCATGAATATAGAACCTTGGTTGTCGCCATAGATCGGAGTAGGCATCATATGATAGCCCATTTCTTCCATAAGTGTTCTAAGCCAGACTACCTGTTTGCTACAATCAGATAGAGCAACATATTCAGCTTTGGTGGATGAATATGCCACACGAATTTGTTGGCGTGATTGCCAGCTGAAGATGCACCTGGCTAGTTTGATGAACCAGCCAGTCTGAGAGCGACGAGATAGTGAGTCAGATGCCCAATCTGAATCAGTGTATGCGATGAGACCAGCTCCAGAGGATCCATCAAATATGAGGGAGTAATATTTTGTCCTGAGTAGATAGCGACATATGTAAAAAGCGCGATCAAGATGTTCCTTGGAGGGTCTTGCAGCATGTTTTGACAGAGCAATGACTGCGAAGGCAATATCTGGGCGGGTTCCAAGCATTAAGTATAATAAGGAACCGATCACTTGTTGGAAGAGTGTCCTGATCTGGGGGTCGACTGCGCCTTCATAGGCAGTGGGTTGATACCCTTGTGGGAGTGGTGTGGGGGCCACACAAGCATTGGTAAGATCAAACCGTGTTAAAATTTTCTCTAGATAGGTGCATTGATCAATTAAGATCTTGCTGCCATCTCGTTTTATGTTCATGTGTAGGAATTCTTTGGCAGAACCTAAGTCTCTGCATTCCCAGCGCTTCATAAAGGCGTCTTTCACCACTTTGACCGCTTTAAGGTCAGGTCCACAGAATAGGGCATCGTCGATGTAGATAATAGCGACAATTTGGACATCTTTCACCATTCTGAATATGAAGATGCCAGCTTCGGACTTCAGACATTCGAATTCAAGTTCTTTCATGGACTTGTTCAAAGTCTCCCACCAGGCTAGTCCGGCTTGTTTAAGGCCATAGAGGGCACACTTCAGGCGGAGCACTTTATGCTCTTGTCCTCTGACTGTGAAGCCTTCGGGTTGTTTCATGTAGATCTCTTCATCAAGCTTGCCATATAAGTAGGCGCTTCGAACGTCTAAAGCTTAGATGTGCCAGTTCTCGAGGGAGGCCAGTGCAAGCATTAAGCGCACTGTCTCAAACCTTACAACAGGGGAGAATATGTTGTCGAAATCAATCCCTTTGACTTGGGAGAAGCCTTTTGCTACAAGGCAGGCGCGCTTGCAGCCATCGGGTTTAACGTCAAATACCCAGCGATTGGCAATGACTTTGCGGCTTTTTGGCGCATCTACAAGCTCGAAAACTTGTCTTTCTCGGAGCATGTCAAGTTCTTTTTGACATGCGTCTCTCCAATCCTTTTGCTCATTAGAAGGCAGGGTTTGTATATCCCTGTAGGTCCATTCTCAGTGTGGTTTATCAGTGACCATTGATAACGCCTTCGACAGTAGAAACGTCACAAGTCCAGATCCCCCTTCATGACATAGGCACACCATGTGATCCTCTTCACCAGAAGGGGGGGTGGCAGCAGCGGGTGTGTCAGGAAAACCACCAGGCACCAGTCGAGGTCGAGCAGCACGTTCGTCGCGCTCGATATCCCGTGTTTGATCGACGGGATGTCGGTCATCACCATAGATGTTGTTAGGGCAGACAGGGGGCCTTCATGTGTGGCCAGATCGGCGTGGCGCAGGTGGTATGGCGGAAGGTGCGGGAGCTTTCCGGGGAGGAGTGCTCGGTGGTGGTTGGACAGGCGAAGGCGGAGCAGCAGGAGGTGTAAGTGGACGAGGAGGATGACTTTGATGAGTGATTCCATTGTCAGGAGAGGGAGCCTCTATGGGCGCATTGAGAGAGGGAGCAGGCTGGGTCGGTTCAACCATTGGCCGTGGAGGCACTCTGCTCAGTTTGTCACAGTGGGGAAATTGCGCTTCCTCAAAAGAGGCTTGTGCAGCTGTGAAGAGGACATTGTTGGGGGAATGCATAAATAGGAAATTGGAGTCATTTCCTGGCGCAACACCAAGATACACCATAAGTTCCGATTTAGGGGCGAGTTTATCAGCCCGGACATCGGTAGGGAGGAAGACGTATGCAGCGCAACCAAAAATGCGCAAGTGGTCCACCCTAGGCTTCTGCAAGTGAAGAGCCTCATAAGGTGTTCGCCAAAGAAGGCGGCTAAGAGGTGTGCGGTTGTAAATATGGGTCACATGAGCGACAGCAAATTCCTACCAGCTGTCAGGCAAGCAGGCCAGATGGCGCATTGCTTCAGCTTTGTCCATAAGGGTGCGCATGAACCTTTCTGCGTGCCCATTTTATTGAGGGACATGAGGAGCACTTTCGTGAATCCTAATGCCCTCCCCCTTAAGTAAACTATTGTAGGCGGCTGATTTGTATTCGCCACCAAAGTCTGACATCCAACCCTTCACCTGCACATTGAATTGTGTCTTTACTTCTTGTAAAAAGTGCTTGGTAGCCTGCAATGCAGCATTTTTGGTGTGCAATGGTACAGACCAAGCCATGGAGGTGAAATCATCAAGGAAAATGATGATGTATTTGTACTTTCTGTACGACTCGGTTGGAAAGGATTTAATGTCCGTGTGGACAAGTTCAAAAGCGCATTTAGCGCGTACAGCAGATAGGGGGAAGGAGCATTGCGGTTGCTTGCCCTTGGCGCAACCAGGACAGACATGAGGATCTTTGTCCGGGACGGTGAAGTCCGGGAGTCCAGTGGTGTGCTCTTTTGCCTGTTTGGCGACTTCCCTGGAGGGGTGTCCCAAACGCCGATGAACAGTTTCATAATCAATGGCACTTAAAGCAGCCTTTCCAGCTGGTATGGCTTCTAGGGTATACATATTACGCCCGAGCCGTCCAGTGGTAAATGGAGCGAGTAGTTCTCCATCGCCAAACATCATTTCTAACTTATTGGCGGTACCAAATACTTTAGCTCCTCTAGTCAGGAGTTGTCCCATTGAGACAAGATTGACACCTAACTTAGGAATATATCCTACATCGTGCAGCTCGAGATAGCGCACTTGATTTGTATCAGTTCACCATTGAAGGCACACTTTCCCAATTCCTGTAACCAAGATGGCCCCAGCGGCTGTTTGTACGGGTAATTGATGTCCCTTTTTAAGCTCATTAAATTCCACAAAAACTTCTTGTAAGAATGTAAAGTGCATGGATGCACCGGAGTCAAGTATCCATAGCCGTTTCACCTCATCTTTATGATGTGCACATTTAGAGCAAGCGCAAATGTCCATTTGGCATTTATCTACGCTACTACACAGAGATATAGTACTATGAGCTGTAAGCGCAGATGCAGCTATTAGCGAGTTTTCTGTGGAGCGGTAGGATGAGGGTACTGACTTTATAACAGGCCTGAAGCACCAGTCATCGTTTTCTCCTCCTTCCGAGCCAAAAATATCGATGAGATCTTTCTCATCCCAGTGGTCTGCTGGTGGGGGCATGATGGTGTTCCTTCGGGAACGCTTGGATGGGGGAGGAGTATCATCCTCGGATTCAGGGACAGGCTCAAGCCGGGAGGTGAGTGTTGGCGTGGTTGGAGGGGAGAGAGAAGAAGAGGCGACTAGATGGATACCAGCAAGGAAAGAAGGGCCTTGCCTAGACAGACCTGCATTGAGAGAGCAAATCGTCTTGATGGAAGGGGCGATCTCAAGCCTATGGGCAAGAGAAAACACCTGCTGTATCTGAGGACAAGCAGGTGGGCCTTGGTGTCCTTGATAGAGTTGGGCAGGTCAGTTGGCGAGGGCTCGTGGATCCGGGAAGGGTTCAGGGCCAGAGGTGTAAGCAATGGAGGTGATGTGGGCATGGCCATGATCATGGTCATTTTCATGACCTTGATCGGTGGTGGAGTTTGACTCCTCCTGGCATTTCTTACCGCCACACTTGCCTCGTCATCCCTTGTTCTTCTTAGCGCTGTCATCATTCGACTGCTGCTCTTCGAACTTGGGGTCATCGCCTTTGTGCTTTACAGCACTGATCTTGTGGGCCTGAGGATCCTTGGAAGAATCCTTCATCTGACGCTGATCCCATGACAGGATTGCAGCCTGCCGGATGTCAGCGACTGTTGGGTTGACAAATTTACCAGCGGTATCCTTCTTCTGCACAATCATCTGTGCAACTACATCCATGGAAGGGGGAAGTTTAGCGAGCAGGAGCATCGCTTGAACTTTGTCAGATAGTGTGTATCCCGCAGTGTTGAGGCAGGTGAAAAGGTTTTCTACTTTATTGATGGAGGGAGCAGGATGAGAGGATTGGGCCACCTTCATATCGAGGAGTTCTTTGAAAAGAGCAAAAGCTCCAGTGATGCCGGGGGCATCGTATTCGTTTTTGAGGGCGAGGATGAGGGCAGCGGCATTGTTCTCGGTGAAGTATTTGGAACATAGAGATTCAGTCATATAGAGTTTGACAGTGCTGGTGATGGTGTCATTCGCCTTGTTCCAGGTGATCCAAAAGTTGGTGTCCTCCATTACAGCCTTGGGGTTGAAAGTAGGTGCTGCGACGGAGAGTACCCAGGCACAGCTGGTGGACCAGATGTAGGAGGACATGACATGCCACCATTGGGCCCAGTTGGCACCAGTGAAGATGGGGATGGTGATGGCAGAGGAGTGAGACATTGTTGGTTCTGTGATCGCGAACTAGTCAGTGTAATGAACTGGCATAGTTTCTCCCTACTGTAGGTACAAAAACCATGCAGC
>JBBPMR010000426.1:0-21844 GCA_038090415.1 Rossbeevera mucosa | reverse complement strand
ACAGAAGATCGATGGAAGTTAATGTTCTTCTGCTTTTTGTTCGCTCCTTTGCCGCGTGGAATCATGTCACAGGAGGTGCACTTATTCGCCTTAGGGTTCACGTTCAGGCCTGAGCAGTGGCTGTAGCAGACTGAGGTGACACTACCCAAGGAGGAATGGCTGGAGCTAGTACTCATCATCCAAATGCACCGACCTGTGCCACGGTATAGGCCGAACTTACTTGGCACTGAACTTGAACCTTTGACAAATCCAATCGCTGGAGAGGCATCCCAATTCCTGAGTCACCGGATCGTTGGATGTTTCTCTGACGGGACGGAGTCTTGTACACGTGTTTACTATACCAACAACATCACAAGCCAAGTTACGTTGTGTTGGTCGGTCCACCGCAGCAGATTCGGTCGTGGCAGACATTGCATGCCTTATAGCGAAACCTTCATAATAGGAAAAATGGGAAGCAAGAAATGAAGAATAGTTTGAACAAGAGAAAGACGAAAGTAAAGTTGAACATAACATCTCGAATATGTTAGAGCCAGCTTGTATGATACAGCAAACGTTGCATGCTTCCTGGTAACGACCTTACATATGTGGAGGTGCAGTGACTCGGACACGCGCAATCGAACCCCATGCCATTCCATCGTTTGTGTTCGAGTTCGTATGATCACCTTCCAGCAGGGTAGACAGTCGCCAGAGTGATGACAACTGCATCGGGATAGACCTCCACCAAATCGCTCGGTCCAACCATGAACGTCTGCTCCTTCCTGCCGCTCTCGCGATAGATCGTCGTCTTCTCCGGCCCACTCCTCGGCCAGTAGTTCTTGCCTGGGGTCTCGATCACTGTGGACTGAGGGGGAACGGGGTATGCCAGCGAACTCCCCCGGCTCTTGGCTGTGACGGCGACAGAGATGGTGCTGGATCCGCAGTTGGAGACCCACACCATTTGGATAGTAGGATACTACTAGTTACACGATTGGGGTATTCTCTTACGGCTCCAAGTCGAGTCTGTTCTGACTCTGTTCGACCAGTCAATCGGTCGGAATGTCGGGAGGAGGGAAGATGCTTACTCGGTGAGTGGAATAGCGTGGCCCAGGTCTCGTTGTTGTTGATTTATCGAGATGTTTGCTAGATTTGGTCACTACAAGTATCACACGCACGGGACATGATTCTGACCTGCAACGTAAAGCCTTCCCTTCCCGGTGAGTGTCCTCATCAGAAGTTGCTTATTTGTCGCCCGTTTATATGTACATATAGTACTAGGCCACTGGGGCCCTGCCTATTGAGATGTACTGCTACTACGCATATGTAGAGTCCCCGCGAAATATGGCGGTGGCGGTGGACCCTGCAATAAAAAAAAAACTCATAAGAACATCGGGAACGAGTCGCGGGGCAGGCGCGATCAGTGTCAGTGGCGCAGCAGCGGCTGTGGGAATTCTTGTACGTTGCTCCGTTCATCTGAATGACCTCCACCTTCAACTCTCTCTCTCTCTTTACAAGTCCCCGTTCGATCCCCGCGTTTGTCACGACACTCGATACCTTGTCCACTATCGCGGATAACATCTGCCGCCTCGTCACGCCTCACCCGCAAGTTGCGCTCGGCGACATACGACTTTTCAACAGTGACAGCAGCTAAAGCAACAAAAATGCTAGCAAAGTACATGTTTATATGAGGGTGGATGTATAAGACGTGCTCGAAGTTCTGGACTTGGAATGAAGGGAGGAAAATTGCTGAGGGACTTGAGCTTTCTTCTGGCTTTATGCTTGTTCTTTTTCCGTCTAGATCTGTCTGTGATGCTGCGCGATGTCCTGTCGCCAGACCAACCAAACTAGCGATGGACATAATATCAAAGTAGCTGTACTGAGCTGATATGGCTATTTGCTCGCTTGGCCTTTGAGCTTGTCCTATCTCGCATGTCTGGACCTTAACCAGTCGGTGACTACGTGGGGAGCAACATAAGTAACCCATATACGGAATACTACCGCCAACGGTTTCAGAGTGCAGAATACGAAGGGCTGACCATCTTACTTGTGGGTAAAGGTCTTCTGCGCAGCAGAGTTGATACACGCAACCACTTGCTCCGAACGGATCAGGGCGTGCGTATACATAAGGGTCAATGTGGTTAGACTCCGAGACACTTCAGGACTTTTGAAGTTCTGTGAACAGACCTGGAAATTTAGATGACTTGAGAACTAGTTTCGCATGTTTCAACACCAGTTCCTGGCAGATCGATCTAAAATATGAGCGGGTAAGAAAGAGGGTAGCTGCGCATGCTGAACTTTAGTTACACCATTCGTGCAACGCGAGGGGCGAGGGCACGTGCGGGGATTAGACAAAGGCAGCCCAAGTGTTGGTGTACACTGCGATGACGTGAGCATGAGGATGGGAACGGGACGAAGGCAAGAGTGAGTGTGAAACATTCAGGCAAGGACAAGATGGGATCGTAGGGCAGGTGCCAGCACTACCATGCGTCGGGTGTTAGTACGGACTCCGTCCGGCAATTTTTGTCTGTCGATCCATTTTTGGGGGTGAGTATAGTAGTGTAGTGCCACTGATTCCGAGGTAGCGACTTAAGGTGTACCATATTACAGATCGCCACGGATAGTTACATTGGCGGAAGGAGCAGAAAAAGAAAGACACGTCAGAAACATGTCCGCTGAGGGAGATGCTGATTTCTCTTCCCATATACATATCACTCACCAATGGGCCGGTGAACCCATCCCAAACTGAATCTGTGCGTCCCTTACCACGATCAACTTGCCCATTGCAGGTCCACAAGGTGATCATGCCCTTCGTCCGCTGGCCCACAACCAATCGTTGAAGACCTCCAGACAGAGCATGTCCGGTACGCTCACCTTTATAACTTCCACACAACAGGGACCCCGTTTCCCGTGACGACATTCCAGACGTTGATGTACCCACCCTCGTGCCCCAGATTGACGTGGTGCGCGTGCGAAGGGAGGGTGGTACCCGAGGTCACTGCAGGGCCCGTGTGTTAAATGCGCATTATGGTGCGGCAGACGCTCCACGGAGCACATATACTATCGTATACCTGAAGAACGGGTACTGATGCCGTACCAACGTCCTACTGGGCAGCTCACAGCAACCGATCGAGCACTTTACAGACTCTGGCTTTCCTCCGAGGCGGTAGATCCTCGGAGCAGCGTATACCAAGTTCACGTCGTCCGCGTGGATCGCGCCGAGGCCTGCTGTTGGGGTCAAAGGTAGGTTTTGCCTGCATCATCAATAGTGATCATCTTGGATCCGTGTGGGAACATATGGGTGATCTGGGGTGCATGTATCCCATTTTGGAAGACGTGATGCCTCCCGTACGAATGTCCAGCTCGAATAGATGGCCTTCCTTTGTTCCGACCCACAGGTACTTTCATGGGTCTACTTCGTCGCGTGCCGGCTTAAATCAAAGACAGGATATCCGGGCGTTCCTCATGTTGTCTCTCGTATCGAGGGACCATGAGAGAAACCTTCATTGGATGAAAAGCTGTATGTAGTATTTGACAAAACTGTAGCCAGGGGCGTGCTGTTGTGAGCATTTTTATTTTCCCACGAAAGCTGACTTGATGCTTGTACGATCATGTCGCATCGTGTTCTTCAAGCCCTACCGAGATGTTCTGAGCGCGCGTTGAGAAGGATATACGTGTACCAAGTGCAGTGCGTTTTCAGATGTAACTCCTAACCTTACTGAATAGCAGAGTAACAGAAAAACTGATGGCATCAGTAATTTAGGTAAGTCGAAGACTCGGGACTGGCGTGTTGACAGCGATGATCGATGATCCCTCATCAATCTCGGCATGACCCACATCTATTAATTCCAAGTGCAAGGACAACCCTGGTACAATCCACCAGTACAGTACGGTTGATCTGAGTATATGCAGTGGCCCCGTTGGTCTCTTGAAGTGCATGTATTAACTTAGTATATATAGTCAGAACCATGTATCGTATTCTCTAGTCTTAAATCCTCATTTATTCCTCGAATAATCGCTCTCTTCGAGTCGCCTCGTCGGATCTTTGTTGAGTGATTCTGAACTGATTCCTAGCTTCGTAACACACGGGATGTTAGAGCAAATAGTTTCAGAGTCGATGGCTATATTCTCTGGTCGCCTCGGAAGCTATAGATGATGGCTGTATGAAACATGGCTCAAAAGAATAGCCTATCAAGGCCCAGGTCGAAAAATCCAGTGGCTGTCCATCTTTCCTGCGGGCCTTCTTAGCATGACCACTGCTTCCGCCGACTGGCTGGTATGGGGGGGCCTGCATGAGCTATTGCTCAATTCTATGAAACGCGGGGTCATTTCGGGATCTTTTTTTGTCCGTCCGTGAAACGGACTTCGAAACTTGGGCATTGAAACCTTGGCTAGGGCCATGTTCCTATTACTATGTAGCATGACTTGAGGATATGTTTCAACACAGAACCGACCGACACTGGAAAAAAGGGGGGGTGGGGGGAACAAAATTTAAGGTCGATTTATCTGCCCCCCAGAGTTAAGTTGATGAGGGTGGTTCGCATAAGTCTTGATTGAACGTTTGAACAGTCCAGTGCCTGCCATTCTAGAATCCAGTTCGCGTTCACAGACAAGGTGACGCACCTACTAACAGGATGACATGGGCACCGTGAACTCGGGTTGATCGCATTGAAAGGACATTTGCAATGAAAGATGACACCACCAGGACTTTCCGGCCCCCGTGTCATTGCATTCGATATTTGCTACGATCACGGCGAAGAAGAAAAAAATTAGACATAGTCCATCAAGGTCCAGGTGCCACAGTGAAGTATCTTTAGAGTCCGAAAAAAAGTGGAATTGATCGCAGTCGAAGCCCCACCAACTGACCCACCTCACAGAACTGCCCGTGCCACATAAAACGACTTCGATTCTTCCAACAATACCCTCTCCAACCCCTGCCACCACTCTTCCAATCCAATCCTCTCCCTCTCCCTCGCTTCCCCAATCACCTTCTTCACCTTCACCCGAAACACCGCAGATACGGGCCGGTGATCAGACACGTTCACTTCCCACCTTCGATACCCCTCCGACACCACTCTCTCCTCTCCCTCCAAACCCACGTCCGAGTCTGACATCCGCGTCCGCCACAATACTCGATCGCACCACGCAGGCACACGCCGCTTCTCAGACGTGTCAAACAGGTTCGAACCCCGGTCGTATTTGTATGTCGGTGCAAATGTCAACGGGCCTTCCTGGAACCCTCGTAGACGGAATGCTCGGTTGTGCTTCATCTCCTTAAGCAGCTGGTCGTGCATCTGGAGCGCCTCGAGCTCGTTTGCTTCGATCGCAGCGATCACCGCGTCCCGTCGTTGGTCGATACGGTAGTTCATGTCCCCATTTAGCTAGATACGGATATGTCGGTCGTTCCCGTCTGTCAGCGTGTTCTGTCCTCCACCGACAATATGGATAAATACGCACGAAAACGATCTCGTGGTCAAGCACCATCGATCCGTCCCCTCCACCAACGTATCCAAACCCTTGATGATTATGCTCCGGAGGGAACACATTTGCCTCCTCCAGAAACGCAGCAACATCCGCGTTGCGCTGGCGGACGTGATGTTGTCCTGCAGCCAAGTGGCAATTAATGAAGCACAGGCTCGAATCATCGATTACGAATCGCGCCATGATACCACCCTGTTGCAACAATAATTATGGCAGTCTAGTAGCCGACCCCACCCGGCATATAGACAAAACCCAACGCACCTTGTTTCCATACCGACCGCCCATTCCTCTCTTAAGAGTCGCGATCGCAGCATCTTTCAACGCCACACACTCCGCATTCTTGACAAACAGGCACGTAAATAAGCCCACCAAACTCTCCGTGTGAACGACCGTATATGGTGACTCGGGCGGCGTTGCCAACCGGACTGCATGCACCAGTCGATCGTGCCACCGCTTGTAGCTCGACGTCACCTTTTCATCGATCTTGCCCTCGTCTCCCTTTCTCTTACCGCCAAGCAGGACAGTCTTGGCTGCCATGCTACGCGACTCGAGGTCGATCACTTCTTGAAATCCAAAGGAAATGATGTCGGGGCTGTCAACAGACGTAAGGACGTCTTGGAGAAACCGAACGTTTTCAAAGTCTCCTGAAAGTGACTCGGGCTTCGCAGCGTCCACGTTCCATGAGACAATGAGAACCTTGAGATCCCGAAACGTGCTGAAGGCGTGCTCGCGTTTCGATAATTCTTGCTCTACGACAGGCACATGAGCCATTCACAATCGACGGGCACACGTATATATGCATCACTCACCAATCCGGTGGGCGCCCAGCAACCCGTCCCAAAACCGAATCTGCTCGTCTCGTCCCACGCTTACCACGATCAACTTGCCCATCTCCACGATCGCATACGGGTCCACAAAGATCCGCGACACCGGAAGCCCGCCGTGCGCGTCCCAACAGTTGGTCACGACCCACGGCTTCGTGCTCACGTCATACACCGCGATCATGCCCTTTCGACCGCCGGCCCACAACCGATCGTTGACGCCCTCCAGACAGAGCACGTCCGATACGCTTACCTTGATAACTTCCACGCAAACGGGGACCCCGTCGCTCGTGGCGACATTCCAGACGCTGATATATCCGCCCTCGTGCCCCAAGTAGACGCGGTGCGGGTGCGAAGGGAGGGTGGTACCCGAGGTCACTGCGCCGGTGTGCTGAATGGGCATCACGGTGCGGCTGACACTGCCCGGAGCGTATATGTCGTATACCCGAAGAACGGGTACCGATGCCGTGCCAACCCCGTTGACGTCTGTCCGATGGGCAGTCCACAACAGCCCATCGAGCAACTTTACTAACTCTGGCTTTTCTCCAAGGCGGTAGATTCTCGGAGTAGTGTACACCAAGTTCACGTCGTCCGCATGGCTCGCACCGAGGCCTGCTGTCGCGTTGCTGTTAGGGTCAAAGGTACAGGTTTTGCCTGCCTCATCGACAGTGATCATCCCGGATCCGTGTCGGAACATATGGGTGATCTGGGATGCATGTATGCCCATTTTGGACGACGTGACAACTCCCATTCGAATGTCCAGCTCGAATAGATGTCCTTCCTTTGTTCCGACCCACAGGTACTTGCCTCTGTCTGCTTCGTCGCGCGTCGGCTTGAATTCAAGACAGGACACCTGGGCGCTCCTCATGCCGTCTCTGGTATCGAGAGACCATGAGAGACCTTCATCGGATGAAAGGCTGTAGTATTTGACGTGGTGTCCCGACGCGATCACTGCGCCAGTCCCAGCGACCATTACATGTCCAGAGTGTGCTGGCACGTGCATCTTGTATTCCATGAAGTTAGCGCTAGGGACGCTCGGTGGTCGTCTCGAGGAACGACTGGAATTAGGTAGCGCTTCAGCGCTGCGTAAACGGGGATCATCTTCCGACCCAGACTCCTCCTCGGATGATGGAGAGTGCGGACGACGCATTGGGGGTAACTTGTCACCGATTCCGATCACACGTGTGGGTGGTGGTGGCAGCTTCGTGCTCCCGAAAGGTTTACGTTCCACAGTCGACGAC
Organism: Rossbeevera mucosa; assembly: GCA_038090415.1. Taxonomy (NCBI): domain Eukaryota; kingdom Fungi; phylum Basidiomycota; class Agaricomycetes; order Boletales; family Boletaceae; genus Rossbeevera; species Rossbeevera mucosa. Next base: position 14,328 of record JBBPMR010000426.1, on the reverse strand, counting down.
AAGTTTTCAATAGGAGCGCTCTGTGGCGAGGGTAACAGACGTGGTGGTAGTGGTGGTGCTGCGGAGAGGACTTCCAGGCCATTCTCATCATAAGCAGCAGGTCGAAGTGGAAGAGGTGGTGCTATTGGCTTCGTGAGGTTGGGCGTAGCAAGGGTGGTGGACTCGTGATATGGGACCAGGCTAGCTGGACGACGAGGCGTGCGTGGTGGTGCACTTGGAGCAGGTCGAGGGGGCGGTTTCGGCTTGGAAGGGGGGGAAAGGCTCTCGCTGGAACTCCGGGAGAGCTTCCGCTTGTGGTATATGTCGTTTGTGTAGGCAAGTTCATGGGGCCCACTCGTTTTCCGGGATTGAACCACATGTGGGAGGGAAATTTCTGATATCTCAGATGCAACGTCGGAAAAGGGACTATTGGAAAGGGATGAATGAGAGCTGCTGGGAATGTCTAGATTATCCTCTGGTAAAAAAAGGGTCGAATTTAGTGGCCGTGATGGAGAATGCCGAATGGGTAATATTGGAGGACTGGTTATGAGGATATTTGGCTCATCCGTAGATCTAAATGTTCACCGTTACAAGGGGCTGTTTGCAGCCGTGAAACGCTTACGTAAAACGGCCTCGGAGGGCTGCAACTGTGCCTAACACACGAGGGGAGACGTTGACCGCGGAAGAAAATTCGTCGAATGAAGGGGATTGAATATGCCGGGGAGGAAGTGCAGGCGAGACATGTTCGATCGCTGCCGAATCACTTTGTGACGTCATCATCGGGGGCCGGGGAGGAGGCCTGGGAGTCAGCGGTCGCGGTGGGGACGACTTTGATGGTGACGTCTGCGCCGGTGAGCTATGAAACATGTCAGGCGGAGAAACGCAGCAAGCGAAACGACGAAGAAGGCACTCACGAGAACCGATTGCGAAGCGAGGACACACCGCCCGAGAAGGCATCCTCGCTGTTCTCTGCTGTCCCATGGCTTCTGTAGTCTTGTTGCACAGTGAGCAGTTCGCGTTCGGGGCTGGTCCTGGGTGGCCGGAGCGTGACTGGTGCGGGAACGGGACGAAGGAGAGGAGAGACAACAGGCGAAACCCTTTTAGTTCTCGGGGGCGGTGGGGGCGGTGAGGGACGGCCGAGCGCGGTCGTGTTGACGTTGGCGACGGGCTGATCGTCTGGTCGCGGTGCAGAGCGAGGAGGAGGTAATGAGGTCGATGCGTTGTTGAGCGCGAACTGCTCGAATCTGGATTTGAGAGTTTGAATGGAAGCGATTGGCGCAGACTCGATGTTGTCTGTCATAACATGTAGTTGACTGGCGAGCACGTCGGCGAGGATGGCACGACGTTGCTCGTCGTCGTCGAGGACGATGTGCGTGGGCAACTGCGAATAGCGTCATTTCCATTTTCGATAGCCAATCAGAGGTTCGCGGCGATCTCCATCGTCGATAAATTATTATCTACTGTCATCGTTTGCACAGTCGTCTGGGCCCTCCTTCGATGGCTCCGTACTTCCCGCAACAGGGTCCACACCACTCGGCTCCGAGGTCCCCCGAACGACAGTGGCGTCGGAAAGCGCATTCGCAGCGCTAAAGACCCTGGTGCTCTGTACGAAGCTTGGGCGCGGGAGTATCGCCCAGTCTACTCCGTTCCATCAACCTTGGGCAGTCAGAGGATCATCCTTTGCGGTCCAAAGGCGATCGCACACTTTCATGCCAATGAATCGGTGACGTATATTCAGACACCCTTGACAAAAGAATCCTTTGGGACTCTCGTTTGTCGTTTTCGTGATGACCTTCGGGTTGTACTAATCCCTTGAGTTAGTATGGGCAAGGTTCGCTCTAGGCGCATGGAGACGATCTTAAAAGGTACCAGTGTGATCTTGTTTCGCAAGGAGTATTGAGAACCCTTTTCAGACAACGCAAGTCTTTGTTATCTGAGTTCAGCGTCCCTTCTGTACAGAACTCGACACAGATCTTCTACGAATCAGCTTACAAGGTACAGTTTTATACTCACACAGGTAGCCGATCTAACATCAAGTGAAGGCAAAGAGTGCTTGGGGTGCTATCATCGAGTCGAACAACGGAGATGCTACTCTCATCGAGGTCCAAAGCTGTTGCGTTTCGTGACATCATCTCCATAATTGATCTTTATCCCGCCGATATAAAAGGATGAATCACCTAGTGTCTGTTTCTCTCTCTTGTTACAGTATGTTTTACAAATCCTATGGCAGACTCGATAGCGTCGGTCTCGTGTGTTTCTCTCACAGTTTTGGAGCGCTCGAAGGAAAGCGCTCGGCCGTCATCGAAGTTCTTGACACGTTCAGCGCATCCCCTCGTGCAACTGCACTCAATAAATCCCTGCTTCTCTTGTCCCAAGTCTTCCCGCTCCTTGCACGGATCCCTGCCTCTCGTTCAAGGCTCGTAAAGCAGCTTGACATCACAATGATAGAGATGTCGAATGTATTGCTGGAGCAAGCACGAAAGGAGCTAGAGATTGGCGTGATGGGGGACAAGGAGAGATATCTGTCATTGGGTTGCTTGGTACGTTCCAGATTCTGACTGATCGAGGGATTCTTTCAAACGATGAAACAGTCAAGGGGGCAAGAGAGAATTCAGAGTTCCGCCTGACTAAGGAGCTCAGGTGAATACATGCCCCTTTGTGAGGACCATCTTAACCCTCGTCTTATGGATGAAAGGGTTAATCGTGGCGGGATACGAAACCACATCCAGTGCGTGTGAAGCTTCTTCTTGTCCCTCAATTTGGCTCATACCTCCGCTGGCAGTCACCCTATCGGTAATTCTTACACCTGCCACCTGCATGCATGTATCCACATCTACTTGCTAGTGGATGCTGCTCGAGTTAGCGCGGAACCCAGATGTTCAGACCAAGTTACGAAACGAGCTTCTCAGCCATGGCGTAGATCCGACATACGATCAGTTCACCAACGATCTACCCTATCTAGATGCTGTTATCCTTGAAGTCCTCCGCATTCATCTGCCTGTCCTGGAGATAACTCGCATAGTAGGTATCTATCATCCTCCTTTCGTGTTGTGCTCATCTACACCGTTCTGTGCCTGGTGCGCACATTGATGGTATGATAAATCGTCAATGACAGGCCAACAAAGATGCCATCATTCCGGTATCCGAACCTGTCCGCACTGAGTCAGGAAGGCTCGTCGATAGCATAACGGTCGCTAAATGCACGTTCGTGGCAGTCTCGATGGAATGTATGAACCGTCTACCACAATCTGGGGAGACGATGCCAAGGTATGTCGCCCGAGTCGGTGGCTCAAAGATTCGCAAGGTCGTGACGGGATCCCAGCCAAGGCCAAAATGATACACGGGCACAGACACTTGCTCACCTTTGTCGATGGTCCGAGGGCATGTATAGGGAAGAACTTTGCACTGGCAGAGCTCAAGGCGCGCTCGGAGTGGACATTAGGCGTATCATGATGGTGGCCCGACTGATCTAACGACCTTTTTTTGTTTTCCCGCTCGTCCACGTGGCAGGTCGTGATGACGATGCTCGTCAAAAACTATTTGTTCGAGATGCGTGACGGGACTAATACAGAATTTGCTATTCGCAGGGGGGTTTTTCCACGGCCCAAAGTTGTTGGTGAAGTGGGATGCAGGTTGCCCTTACGGGTGAGGCAGTACATCGGCTGATTTATCTATGCGGGGCAGGTACGAGATATCTAAGTTGTTACTGCCGGACATGTCCCCAGTTCCAATCATAATGAGAAATGAAAGGTGGCGAACTAGGATCTTGATAAGATTGTTTTTAAGTAATATTGCAGTGCAGTTTATGTCAACTACTCTGAATCATTCGCTCCGTACATGCGCATCGCTTACATAATAACTTAGCTCGTACATATATTGTAGCTCGCGCACTACTGTACCTTGTCCACTATCGCGGATAACATCTGCCGCATCGTCACGCCTCACCCGCAAGTTGCGCTCGGCGGCATACGACTTTTCAACATACTCCAGCTTGAAGTTGAATTCCTCCGAATTCCGCATCCCTAGTTTCGTCTCTGGCAGTTGTGAGGACATAATGTGATCATTCAACCCTGTCTGTCACGGTACAATATTCCCACCGATAACACTACCGCGGGTTGGAGGTAATCCGGTCGAAGAGTGGAGTTGCCAGTATAAGTTCCTTGGCATTCGGCATTCACAATCCACAGCGCATGTTTAACGAATTTTGAAGGCTATTCATTGATACTATTTCATTCACCCGGCGATGTAAACGTCCCCTTCCATCTGACACAGCGGTCCTCTGTTGTCAACTCCATACTATCTACCATCATGGCTCTTGAAAGTCGCGTTGATGTCTTGATCATCGGAGCCGGGCCTGCGGGAATTATATGTGCTAATGCACTGGCAATTGCGGGGTTAGCGGTGAGGATCATTGATAAACGGTACGTGAACATGATCAACCACATCACTGTCGCCGAAATTAATTCAGTATCCGTGTAATGGATCTACAGTCTCGCAAAGGACGTGGCAGGTCAAGCGGACGGCCTGGCATCGAGAACGATGGAGGTGCTGCAGGTACGAGCTTGCTGTTTCCATATTCCCTGCGGAACTTTCACATATTTGAAATCATAGAGCTATGGACTGGCAGAAAGCTTGCTCCAAGAGGGAAACCAGATCAACTTGTATGTAAGTGGACGTATCTACTTGATTCCTGGAACCTGCCACTGACTCAGACGGGTCACCCCGGCCAAGACCATCTGGAACCCTAACAAGGATGGGACTATCGAGGTGTGTGTCCTATCTTTTTGCGTCCCAAAGCACTAGTGTGTCTTACGAAGCGGGTTTCAAGTGCACGGGACGCATGCCCATCGTGTCCGATCCCACTGCTCTTTATCCATTCATCGTGCGGTTCATTTCGTCCCATGGGCCTGTGCTTTTCCTGAACGAAATGAGCTAGACTTCCCACCAGCAAGTCAGTATAGAAGCCATTTTTCTAAATGCTTTGAGAGATCACGGAGTGGAAGTAGAACGTCCGAAGAAACCTACTTCCCTTGAAATTTCGGACGACATCAACGAATTGTCAAACCCCTTGTCATACCCGGTGAAGGTGAACCCTCATCGTCGTTACACTCGCCCTGCAGTCTGTGACATGATATAATTCACCGCTGCAGGTCTCTATAGAGCAGTTAGATGCCATTGACGACGAGAACAAGACAGAAATCGTTCACGCCAGGTATGTTATTGGAGCGGATGGTGAGTCATACAATACGCGCATGCAATTTCGGCGTTGCTGACGTCCAGTTGGCGCTAGGTGCACACTCGTGGGTCAGAAAAACCCTGGGAATTCCGATGGAAGGGCAACGGACGGGTAATCTCAGCGGGTACATGTTCCTCGTACGCCTTAGCTGATTCAAATGAACAGACCACGTCTGGGGTGTCATTGATTTGACCATCGAGTCCAACTTTCCAGATATCCGTAATTCCACTTCCGTCAATTCGATTAATGGCAATTGTCTGCTCATTCCACGCGAGAGTGAAAAGAGCCGCATTTATATTCAAGTTTCAGATGGGGATTCTACATCTCCATCGAGCAAAGGATTTGACAAAAGTAGTGTGAATCCGGAGATGCTTGTTTCGGTGAGAAACCAGATCGAGATGGTGTGTGGCCGTGACTCACATAAATGTATAGGTGGTCAAGAAGATATTGCATCCGTACACTTTTTCCGATCCAAAACATGTCAATTGGTGGTCAGTCTATACCAGTGCGTCCTTTTCAAACTTTCACTCACAAATATCTTGACGCAAAACCTGGCGGCAGTTGGGCAACGTATAGCTTCTAGCTACTCTGTCAAGGACAGGGTCTTCATTGTCGGGGATGCGTGTCACACCCATTCTCCAAGAGGAGGTTCGAGTTTGCTTTTGTGCTCGAAATTATGGAATTCGCTCACCATTACTTAGGTCAGGGTATGAATGCGGGCATCAACGATGTCCACAATCTCTGTAGGCAATTCTTCGTGTTGTTTTACATAAACTGATGGTCACTTAGCATGGAAGCTTGCTCAAGTGCTAAGGGGAAGGTCCAGCCCATCGCTGCTGAAGACTGTAGGTTTCACAGTGGCTCACCTGCTTCTAATCATTTATGACCTCTCTTCAGTATGAAGACGAACGTAGAAAATTCGCAGAGGACTTGGTAAACGTTGACAAGGAGTTCGCAATATTGGGTACCATGAAGCCGAAAACAGTGGGGAACGAAAATGGCGTACCCAGTGAACAATTCCTGCGGTTTGTAATTGCCATCTGTCCTCCTGAGTGATTACCTTTTGAAACGCGCTTGTCAGAGTTGCCCGGAAACGCCAAGGGTTCTTTTGTGGGCTTGGAATCCACTATTCGCCTTCTGCCATTGTGGACGTCAAACATCAGAAATGCGCGGAAAACATCATTATTGGACAAAGAATGATCCCCCAAATATTTCTCCGTGCTGCCGACTTCCGCCCGATAGAACTTCACAACTTGCTCCCCGCGGATGTTCGGTTTAAAGTGTTTTTCTTTGTTGGCAACCTTACGTCTACGCGGATTGCCGAGTTGGACTCGTTCGCGGAAGAGCTGAGAAAGCCATCGAGCTTCCTCCAGAAATATAGCACTGATGGGGATGTGTCGAGCGTGTTTGATATCATCACAATCATCGCGACCAAGAAGTACGACATGAATTACTTGCGCATCCCCGCATTGTTCCGCCCGCATTGGACAAAGTCAGTGCCGTTCCTTGTCTTTTTCCATTTAAAGGTTTCGGTGAGACTAATCACCATGATTCACTTGCCCTTGCATTGCAGAGTGCTGCTCGATGACACCGATCTAGGAAACATGCGGGGTGGTTATGGGTATGAAAATTTCGGAATCGATGCGGGACAGATTACGATGGTTGTGGTTCGGCCGGATGGGTACGTGGGGACAATCGTTCCTTCGACCGCGCTTGGAGACCTGGAAGAGTACTTTGGTTCGTTCATGGTTCCTCGTGGTTAAGAAGCTTGCAGCGCCGCTGTCAACTGTAGTAAATATTCCAAAGTGCATGCAAGCGCGGTTTTACTTCTTTCCTTATTGTAACTGTGGTCCGTGTCAGTGTAATTCTATTGGTGTAGGTACTAGCAAAGCGGGGAAAGCGACTTATTTACGCTAAAATTCATTTGTATTAGTGACGAGTCGGATAGTGACGACCTGAAATTCAGTGAACGAAGCGAGCACAGTGCATATGTATGTAACCTTCCGCCTCCATCGCAGTGATCTGACCGCCCCCGGCGTTGGCATGTATTACAAAATATCAACTGTCGGAGTCCGGCTACTATGGACTTCGGGCAATTTTTATCTGGCACTGAAACCCGCTGACTTCCATTGCAAAAAGGACAGGTTCACTTGGAAAGGATTACATAAAGTCTCGGGTTCGTTGAGTCTACCGTAACACATAGTTCATCTGTCCTTTTATATGGGAGAGGGAGTTATGTTGAGCCTGAGACTTCAATCAACGAAAAGATATATCTGTGTCATGGTTCCGTGAACCCCGACTCGGACAAGTACTGAATTGAATTTGTCACACGACTGCTTCCGAGTCATCTCACTACAGTTTTTCCTCGTTTAGACACTCGGAGAGTCGGAGCCGGTTACCAACTGGCACTGGTTTCTATGGTCACTGCCAACGAATTCAATTGTGTTCCTTTCACTATAAACTACTGATTCTACCTATACACAATATTCATCGTTCCTTGGGATAGGAGCGGAAATGGTACCAGCCCTTGTTTTGCATTCCTTTCGATTGTGCATACAAGAATGTGCCAGTGATTCGTCCGGATGGCGAACAAACCTATTGTAGGTGACTCGACCCTTCTTGTGCCTTACCCACCTCACCTGCAAATGTTTGAAGGTTACTCAGACTGAGATGCTAAGCGGCCACCGTGTATCACCATCTGGTTAACACTGCCAGTGGTCTTGGTATATAACTCTGGAGAAAAAAGTGTACTCATTATCTTCCCATCTACCATGTCGTCGGAAAGTTGCGTTGATGTCTTGATCATCGGGGCTGGCCCTGCTGGACTTATGTGTGCCAATGCCATAGCAATGGTGGGCATCAATGTGAGGATCATTGATAAACGGTACGAAAGATGATCCATTGTGAAGAGTAACTGACTTTCGAGTGGCTACCAGTCCCGTCAATGTGGCGGCCGGTCAAGCGGATGGCATTACACCGAGGACGATTGAAGTATTACAGGTATGTTTTGCCTTCTTGTGTTAGATTTCCCCGCGTAGTGACCTTTGCAACAGAGCTATGGACTTGCCGATCGGTTGCTGCGAGAGGGGAATCAGATCTATTTACATGTACGTGGCGATTTGGTTTTTCAAGATGTCTCACTAATGGGTTATGATGGTTCAAGACCATTTATAATCCTGGCATGGACGGAAAAATCGAGGTGCGTTACATCTTTGTCGTCCGGAGGTTTCTCGTTTTATGACAAGGGACGTGGAAGTGCACAAGTCGAGTCCCAATTGTGACAGAACCCCATGTTCCCTATCCGATTGTGGTCAGTCCTTGTCAAACCAGCCTTGTACCATATTGTTTTATGGTCAAGCTTCTAGATTGGTCTCAAGCAAGCAGCAATAGAGGCTAACTTTCTCGATTCCATGAAAGATCATGGACTAGAAGTAGAGCGGCCGAAACAACCCTTGCATCTCGAGATCTCAGAAGATATAGATGAATTGTCCAATCCCTTGTCATACCCAGTGAAAGTAAACGATGATCATGACATTCACTCTATACTTCTCCGATTCCAACATCATCTTTCTAGGTTACTGTGGAGCATCTGGGCGTTTCCGACGATCTCAAGGAAGAAATTATACATGCTAGATATGTTGTTGGGGCTGACGGTGAGTTGTACATCGTGCACGACTTTCTGGGACCGACATCCACCCGATAGGTGCACACTCGTGGGTGCGCAAGAATATTGGAATTAATATGGAAGGGGAACAAACTGGTATTTTACCGTGCCCGTATGCTCCATATATCCTATGTGCTGATTCAACCGAAAAGACTCTCTCTGGGGAGTGATCGACTTGACGACCGAGTCCAACTTCCCGGATATCCGAAATATCGCCGGTATCCACTCGACTAACGGTAATTGCCTGGTCATTCCACGCGAAGGAGACAAAAATCGTTTTTACATCCAACTTTTGGATCAGGATCTCGATAAGAGTAGCATAACCTCCGAGATCTTACTTTCCGTGAGAATCTTAGATGATGACGTTTTCCGTATGTCTCATTCAAAGTGATAGGTGGCTAGGAAAATATTGCAGCCGTATAAGTTGGCCAATCCAAAAGAGGTTGAATGGTGGTCGCTCTACACTAGTACGTCCTTTTCGAATTTCTCATTCAATAATCATCATAACAAGAGGTCTACCATCTAGTCGGGCAACGTATTGCTTCTAGCTACTCGATCAAGGATCGTGTATTCATCGTCGGGGATGCGTGTCATACTCATTCTCCAAAAGGAGGTAAGAATGCTTCGTTCAAATTTCTGGCATCCATTCAGCGCGATTTAGGTCAGGGAATGAATGCTGCAATAAACGACTCCCATAATCTCGGTATGCATCTGCCCGCACTGTTTTGCATACACTAAGCATAGTTTAGCATGGAAGCTGGCGCATGTACTCAGGGGATGGTCCAACTCGACGCTGCTGAAGACTGTAGGCTTTACATTGACCTGTCTCGTTCTAGTTGATATAATTTTTCAGTACGGACACGAGCGCAGAGCATTCGCAGAAGATCTGGTGAACTCCGACAAGGAGTACGCAACATTGAGCTCCAGCAAGCCAAAGTCAGCGGAGAATGAGGATGGCGTATCTAGTGAACAATGTGTCAGGTTGGTGACTACTATTTCTCGTCTCGATTAAGCCATTGGTAAATTTGAAAACACGTTCATTAGAGCGCTTCAGAAGTGCCAGGGATTGTTCAGTGGGCTCGAGGTCCATTACCCCCCGTCTGCAATCGTAGATCCAAAGCATCAGAAGTGCGCGGAGAAGCTTGTCATCGGAAAAAGAATGCTTCCCTATATATTTGTCCGCGCTGCAGACCTACGCCCGATCGAGCTCCACCACTTACTCCCTGCAGATGCTCGGTTCAAAGTGTTATTCTTCGTTGGGAGTCTGACCTCAACCCGGATTATGGAGTTGGAGTCACTTGCGGAGGAACTGAGCAAGCCATCAAGCTTCCCCCGGAAATTCAGTGCTGATGGGAGCATCTGGGACGTGTTCGATCTTACCACGATCATTGCAGCCAAGAAACATGACATGAATTACCTGCGGGTCTCGGCGTTTTTCCGTCCGCATTGGACAAAGTCGGTGTTATTTGATGTTTAGCCGCGCGTGTTCTGTGGGTGCTAACTCTCATGATCCCCGTATTTTATTTCATTTCAGAGTGCTTCTTGACGACACCGATCTCAGAAACCTCCAAGGTGGACGTGGTTATGAGAACTTTGGGATTGATGCAGGGCAGATTACGATTGTCGTCGTTCGGCCGGATGGATACATAGGAACGATCGCTCCCTCGACTGAGGTTGGGGACCTGGAAGCGTATTTCAGTTCGTTCATGGTTCCTCGTACTGCTGTATGATCGTATCAATAGTACCATAATTAATTCAGCGGGACATGAGCAAACGAATATGAAAGGTCATTAACTCTGAGACTTACGACGGCCACTGCTCATACTCGGAATATATTTACTAGGGAACAGCTGAATGAATAGAGTGGGAACGGAGTCTGAGCCTGAGTCCAATCTTTTAACCCTTGCTCGAACTCCGTGATCTGCAATACAACCTTGCTACAACCTTGAAAGTCCGGGTTATACGCATTTCTGTCCACCATCCTATTATCATATGTTCCCTTTTCATTGATCCAGATTTGATTTGCTGCGAGCCGTTACTACAACTTGCTTGAAGAGTTGGTGAAAATGCCATGCTCCTCTCCCCATCTCGCCTGCATTTCGAGACAGATTTTCCTCAGGAAAGGGAACATGAAGCAGCGTTCTTAAATAATAATTGTAGTAGGCCTACTGAGACGGCCCCACGGCCAGCCATGACATGTTTACTAGTACAGCAAACCAAAACAGATTTCACATCATACACGCGATCTTAAAATCCACGAGACTGGACTTGGTCGGGTTAACCATACGCACCCAACATCACACAGCCAGGGGCACTGGCATAACTTTGTCCTCTGCGCACTCAGAGACCCCAATCGGATCCCGCACCTCGTGCACCGTCTTTTGCACGCTCACGTCCAGCCGGAAGCCCGTAGGTTGAAAGGTCGAAGAACCATGCGACGACTTGTTGGCCGCCCAGCGTAACGGCCCGTTCTGGTTTAATCCTCAACAACGATACAATGTCATCACAAGTCGACCAACTCACGGTTCCGCACGATTCCAATATGTCCGCCAAACCAGCCTTAATCGTCTTTCGGTAAAGAAGGCTATCCATGAGAGTCTATGACGCGCAATGATATGAACAATCGACGTGTATTATCCATGCATATGTTCACTCACGTTCGTATAGATACGACCAATAGGAATGGCGAACAAGCTATAGAAGTCCGTCTTGGGGAGCGAGATAAATGTTATCAGAGTGCCCAAGGAAAAGATGCTGCCAAAGAGGCCCGTCTGAATGGCACCACAGATGAGTCGGTTGAGAACCGTATCCATCTTGCGAAAACCGGTTCTCGAGATATGGAGGGCGATGACCAAAGTAGCTGGTGACCGATTGCTCAATTGTTGGTGGATTTGTATAATGGAATAAATAAAATCGAGCTTACAGGTGATGAACACGTCAGCGGCGACCTGCGTGATCAACCATCCAATCACGAAGGGCGATATCTGAGATTTTTTAGACGGACTAAATAATCACAGTCAGTTACATGTAGAATAATTTTCTCCATGGAACGTACCTGTTCAAGGTCCAAGCCTCAATGCTGCAGACCATACTCAGAATAAAGGAAGCAATCGACAACGCTATGACTATCCCAAATAAAATCTTGCTGCTGGTCAAACGCCAAATCCTGTAGACCCATGGGAGGTATAGAGTGGAGTCATATTGGGATGCATAAACACTTGCCTGAACCCTAGGAACATATGTGTGACCAAGGCAGCAAGCGCAGAACCAAGAGGGGTAAATTGACCGGGCCATACGGCGGCTTTTAGGAGCATTAGAACTAGGTTTGGATAAGAAATCGATGGTTTACCTGGGACGACTCGTGGATTACCGTAGTTTGTGATGCTAGGATATACTCAGTAAGAGTAAACCCTAAAGTGAACAATATTACGAACGTGTAATACCACACGGTATATATGACTCTATAGAGACAACTGAGTCCTTTTCAGAAGACCAGTCAGAGGTACTCACACAGCACTGTGAAATGTATCCAGAATGAACAGGAAGAGGACCATATACCTAAACCTGTAGTCAATATCACGCTCTCGTGGGCGATTCATGGAGAGACGGACTTTATCGCTGGCCGATCGTTGAATTCTGGAACGGGATATCACTCATGACTAATTCGTCCTTATTATTAAACTTTACTCACTTGCTCGATAGTATGCCGCAAACTGGTATGTGACCAGGCCATACAAGAAGGTATTGACTTATTTCGAAAAGAATCAGTCGGAACTCACAGATCGGTGTCGACATCGATGTAATGGCTAGACTCACTGAAGACGCCCAGCAAAAATGGACCTATTGTATTGCATCTCGTCAATGATGTCAAGCACCCAAAAAGGCCGAACGCATCTCTGCACGCACCAAGGGTAACGGACGGAATATACGTGCTCATTCTTCGCTCGAGATGGAACAAGTTTCACAGTGGACTGGATGATGGGATGAAAGGTGATGATTTGATCCTGTCCGAACCATTTGCAAGATATACCCTGAGATCTCCATATAATCTCCAAGTGACCGACGAGTTTCCCAAATCCGGACTTTTCATCAGCAGCACTTAATTTTTCGACTGCGATACATTTGGAAGTGATTTCGGCAAAGTCTCCTATCAGATGTCATGATCTTTTGGACCGCTTACATTGTACGAGCAGCTTCGCGGGAAGAACTTCCAAAAGAGTCGAGGCAATGCCTCACGTCAAAGATTGCAACTCACTTTGTGGTAGCATAAGAAAAAAAATCAGCACTGATACATGTGGAAGTAACTGAGAACCATGAAAGATGTGGGACCTCACAGTTTGAGTGTGCTCCATGTACCGAGCGTTCCATACTCGTAGATGCACAGACCAATGACCATGCATAGGCACGGGTACCTGACGGATGCAATACTGTGCCTCCGCGAGTCCGTTTAGATCGTCCGGGGCGAGGCTCTTGAGCAAGCGGCCGGGACTAATTCGGTTTGAGGGTACGCGTCGAGAACGAACTGGACAGTGACTAGCCTTTTTTTCCCTCAAAAGATTTGTTTCCAGGCTGCCGTTCTGGTCCCACGGTTGCGCTCGTCCAAGTCGATAATGGTGATAGGCTGTCACGCAAAATTGAAAAAGTCCGAACGCCGTTGTCATAATGTCGTTTCATTTTGGCGGTGAGGCTCTTGATTTTTTTTCTTCCTCTGCGTGACCTCATGACATCGCCCAAGACTGTCACCCTAGTTGCTCCCGCCACAAAGCTGTACGTCAACAATCGATTCTCCGTTCGACTTATTGAGCCGATTGCGTTGCTTCGAAGACTCACGCCTTCATTGTACCAAGACAGGAAAGGAAAGGGCACCACCGAAGATGCCATCGAGGCCTCGTTACGTGGACGACCATCAGGTAATCAGCCCCCTCAAAGATCAGTGTGCTTATCGTCAGATACGCACGACCAAGCGCTGGCAATTTTCGACTCTTTATAATCACTTTGCTTTTGGGGGACTTGCTCGGGTTTGCCAGTGACGACTCAGTGGCAGAAATTTTCTTTTTTCTTTTGAATATCGCTTCTGGGTCCGCCAATCGCGCTGGCATTTTTTTGTACTTGCCATCACGTGCTTTTTACCATAGCGGTGTAAAGCTTCTGCGCAGCGAGAAAGGTGTGATAACTAAACTGCAGAGATGAGGCCTAGATGAGCGGGTTCCCTTCGGCCCGCAAACTCCGACCTTGAAAAAAAAGGAGCCTGCACCGCTTCCCGCTTATGTCGCTTGTTCGAAGACCTGAAAGTATACGACGTAACCGTTGGCCCAGGCTAGCTTCATACCTTGCTACAATCAATACATTGCACGTTCATCCAATGAGTTTGCATCCAGATACCTACTCAAGTCCGCTCGTCTGCGCCGTTCAACTCTCGATTTGCTGGAAATTGTTCTAAACCTTCCCG
>JBBPMR010000425.1:0-21847 GCA_038090415.1 Rossbeevera mucosa | reverse complement strand
TAGCGCTTATTCGTCGCCCGGTAGATGAAATACTGGGTACTGTGAACAAGGTATGGTCGATTCGGTATATGATAATTGTACATAATTCTTGTTTCATTCAGTTCAAGCTTCCAAGGCATCGTGCTTATCAGGCGGTCTGCAATGTTCTTCTGGGACAAGATTGTCCTTTAGAGGCAGCTGTATGTTTCCAAAAGATGAAAAATGAGATATCAGAAGAGACAAACACCCTCGACGGGCAAAGGCAATGGGAACTCGGTGAGTAATCGCATTGGCGACTGGGAGACCAATCTGAGGAACTCTCCAGATTTTCGACAACGTTGTATCAAAAGTCTGGAAAATTGCGGCGATACAGCAACGTATTGGAAGAAGTACGACGTAGCCATTGAATACTACTCAAATGCACTCTCGCTTCGGCCGATGAATATCAATGATATCATAGTGAAATGTTGCAAGGCCCGAGTGGGCTTGCTGGAGGATGAACTTGTAGATATCACCCAGGTATACTACATTTATCCATACGACGCACCGAGTTGATGACACTGACTATATAATCAGATCACGGAACGTGATCCGTCAAACCACAGAGGGTACAGAAGGAAACATATGGCATTACATGGCCTAGGACGCTACGAGGAGGCATTCGATGCATTCAAGATGATGCTGTCGAGGATGGAGAATCTACTTGATCCACAAGTTCAGAGTGAGCCGTTCCAATTCAGGCTACACGGCGAGGTAGGCTGATTTTGTGTCGACAGACATGCGACGGTGTTATCTCGACACGACTCCACTGATTCGCCAGGTTGTCGAGCAGACCATCAATGACATACCCCGAGTACTCATCGACACCAATACTGGCCGCCTCTATAATAAGATGATGCTCACGACAGCTTTTGAAAAATCCCCCGTATTCAACAGGCTGCGGTCTTCCATGACGACCTGTGACCAGTTTGACTATGGACGCATCCAGCAGGAGGTGGAGAAGTTTTATGAATTTGCAATGCTTTCGCACAGGTGGCAGCCACTCGAGCCCTCGTTTCAAATGGTCGAGAACACCATAATATATGGACTCCCTGCATCCCCTGCGAACGACAAACTTCACAGCTTTTGCGAGCTCGTAAGATCTCGCGGTTTCCGATGGGCGTGGAGCGACACATGTTGTGTTGACCAAAGTGACAAAGGAGTTCAACAAGAATCAATTGTCGCCATGTTCCAGTGGTATTCTAGAGCGGCACTGACAGTCGTTCATCTTCTCGATGTCCACTCCAAGTCGCAGCAGAAGGGTTCTCTGTGGAAGAGCATCTGGAACACACGTGGATGGACATATCAGGAATATGTCGCTTCAAAGGTTGTCCAATTTTATACGGAAGACTGGAAACCGTACCTGGGCCTTGAGATGTGGAATCATAAGGAATCACGTATCATCCTTTCAGAGATGGAACAAGTGACCAAGTTTACTACTCGGGCCCTCGCAACACTTCAGCCGGGGCTGACGATGGTGCGCGAGAAGCTCTGCCTCGCTTCGAAGCGCCAGACTACGCGAAAGGAAGACATTGCATACTGTCTGTTTGGTATCTTTGATGTTGCACTCCCGGTCATTTATGGTGAGGGCACGCGAGCAGTCGGTCGTCTCCTAGAACACATCCTCACGCGGTCTGACAATGTTACAATTCTCGCCTGGACTGGAATCTCGGGAAATACCCACAGCTACCTCCCTTTAGATCTCACTGTTTATGATCAAATCCTTCCCCCGCACGTTCCCCAACCAATCGAGACTGCCAGTATCGACCGTGCAGTAAAGGTTTTGCAGTCGTCGTTGCTTGATCCTTCCTTGTCTCCTCGGTTGTATGAGCAGCTGTATAGTCTCCCCCCTCTGTCGTTGGTTGCTGGTCGACTGCGGCTTTCTGGTCTCGTCTTCCCTCTCAAAGAACTCGAACATCTCCCAGAAAATGATCCCGACACTTTCCTCCCTGTTTATCATGCAATGACACCCGCTCTTGGTGAAGTGCGAATCAAGACCAAGGACAACTTGGTAGGGATGGAGGGATTGGTGCTTATTCATCCATGGCTCAGCCCTCTTATCGACGAGGATTTCTCGGGCATCACTTCTCGATTTGATCTAGCTGTTCGTGCAATACGGCTTGTCGTTCGGCTCAGGCAGCCGTTCGGTGCGCTGTTGCTCGCCTCTCAGAGTCGTGTACAGTATAAACGTGTTGCGACGGACAGTTTCATCAAGGTTCAAATCCGGTCAGAGACGCCGTTGGAAGAGTTGATGGACAGCGTGCGTACGGTTGACGTACTGTAGTCGTGGATTGTTATTAGCTTTGTGCGATGGATTTTATTATTTGTATCTCCCTCTTTGACCTATATCCAAAACCGCTTTTTTGTCATGACTACGTGGATAAGGTTCACGAACACTCTGTCGTCTTCTGGAGCATCTTGACTCAATTACACTTATCTCATGGATTCTGACTGGACCCTCGATTCCGCAATCAATCGAGACCACCGAATTGGACAGGATGGCTACTTCATTGCACTGCTGTTTCCTTCGTAGAATGCGTACCATACAAACGCGTCGCGACGATAGGCAGTTTTATCAAAGTTCAACAGGGCAGAAATACCGTTGGAGTTGATGAAAACATGCGTACCCTCGAGATTGTCATATGCATTTAGTTATGTGTACAATGGACCATGAATATACATGCGGTGCCGATGCGTGCCTTCTCCCCCTTTTTTGATGGTTTCGCTTTTCTCGTTGTCATGCTTACTGCTGAGAGCCAGTGCCAATCAACGACAAGGCAGTCCAATCTGTATCGGTTCAAACTCCTAGCCTCGTTTGATGGTTGATATTCGTCGTCCGAATGACTGATTGGAATTATGGTAAATATAGTAGACTATAAATGCTTAGAAAATCTTACTCTGACTCAACGCCGCCGCCAGGACTTGAAGCTGCGGCGAAAGTATTTGAGGTGGGACGTACTATGGTGTGTGTGTCATTGAGCTCTGGTCCACTTGTTCCGAAGAACCAAGGACGCTTTTCCGGAATATCGTATTCAGTAGCGTGTTTAATGTCAGCAAGCTGAGAATCCGCATTCTTCAACATGGCTTCAGCTTCATTGCATAGCGAGATCGCGCATCACGTCGAGTTTCTTGACTCGTAGGCGAAGATAATATAGGTTTACTGCACAAGCGTCCCTAGTCGCTTTCGCGAGTTCTAATTCGCGCGAGGCACGAAGGTTCTCCGCCTCTTTTGACACTTTTGGTGCAGATAGCTGAGTTGTATGGGTAAAGACGCTACTCAGAACAGCTAGAACAGCTTTTTTTCTCTCACCGTAGTTTGTATTTTGACCTTTTTGAGAGGCGAAGAAAGTCTTCTACTATTTCTATTTCGTCTAACGGTAGTTCTAAGGCAACGTGGGCCCGCTTTCTTGAAGTAGATGACCCGGGGCAGGAAGAAGTTGGTGGGAAATCTGTACAGGGCCCACCGAGCCAGGACCCCCCGGCCAGCATGGAGGGCTGTGGAAGTGTGGAAGTGGATGCCAGTGGGGCGTCTGAATGCTCATCGGGCGCCCAGTGAATCTCCTCGGTGTTGCAGTGGGTGGGACATGCGTGTCGGTGTTGCCACTGAAAGAACATGCCAGCTCAGTACTCAACTCCCACCATGATAATCTATGCGACACCATAGCGAATCAGCACCATCACCTACGGCTTCGTGGCCATCTCACCAACTACGACATCGATACCGGGAATCGCATTGTGGAGTCTTTATGACGAACAATATAAGTTATGTGAGCCAGCTACACGCATAAGATTACGTCTCATTACTTAACTACTGTATCCACAGGAGAGCGCTTGAAGCGGGAAATGCAGAGCTTGAAGGTGTGAAAGCATCATCGCAAAGGCACGGTTTAGTCCTTATGTGCACGGAGCTCCTCCTTCAAAGTGCGCTTTCTAATTGAATAACTCTGTTCCGCGATACTAAGCTTTTCTGCAAGAGGTGATATAGAAAATCTCCAGGAGAGAACCCCGTACCCAGTTTACTAGATTCAACAAGGAAAAAGAGAGCATATGTCCACCATTATGCTCTCACGTTGTGGTGATCATGTTACAGGCTGTCCTGGCAGCAGGTGACGCAGCATACGTACGTGGAAACTCGCGGCGGGAACATCACAAGTGATAGACATACGGATACATTGACATCTGAGGATACTAAAATATACCGGGCATCATCTCGAGCATGATTCCCGGTTGCATAATCAGGAGGAGGAGAAGGGCAAAACGACAAGGCGATGGCGACAACGGGCTGCGACAGAGGGACAGAGGCAGGTCAAGCAGGCCACCGCAAGGTTGGTGCGCGAGAGCCTATGTTTCCTGGTCTGCGATGATACTAGCAACGAGAATAATGTACAAGGCGAAGAACGACAACACGTCGAACACCATATTCGATCAGCCACCTCGGTTACCACAACCACCAGCGAGGCGAACACGCCATCCATTGGCATCGCCAAGCTAAGGACGCGTACTGCGTGTTGAACCGAAGGTAGAGGGATCAGAGGAAACACGAGGGAAACGGGAGGGCCGAAGGAAGTCACTCAACACTGCTGCAGCGCGGCAATGACCACCCGAGTTTGTTTGTATTAGAATCGGTACTTCGGTTCGATGTGCTAACTGATTGACCCCGCAGGCATGGCAGACGTCGAAACTTGAAACCAGCACGATCGACTTATTGACCCAGCCACGCACCTCTCATCTTTTCGCACTCGCCTTGCCACGATGATTCTAACCATTGAACCATCCGCGAAATTAGACTCTTAGTACGCCGCATTATTCCGTCCGGCCCCGCCCCACGAGCACCTACGGACAGATATGACGCGCGTTCTATATGCCTGCCACCTGGGATAAGGCCCGCGGCATTAACATGGCATTTCTCCCTATAGATGAATTTTGCTTCCTGCATTGGTCCAGACACGCAACTCGAGATATACAAATCTTGATACATGGTCTGTGGCATCATTTATTGAAGTCAACTTTGCGTGTCTCGCTCACTCGCTGTGAGCGCCCCTGCTCGCAATTGCGACCTCTTTGTCTGTCGCTTTCTTTTTTCACCCCCTCTCTCAGGTCCAACGGCCTATTGTTTGTGTTCGCTCAGTCCTCTAGCTTGCTAGTCTGCTCGGATCCGCCCAGCCCAAGGAGCTCGCTTGACGAAACCTGGCTGTACAGTGGACCGGAAAACCCTACTGGGCTTTCGCCCACTCTATAATCCCATCCACAGTCACTTCACATGTCACTGTAGCGATTGATATTCACGGACATATGTATTGGCGGAATTAATTTTCAATGGGCTGTCGTTAGGGTGCTTGATCAATGACTGCAAGGCCGGAAGGCAACTATTTACTGCCCCTGGTTGGATGTTACTCATACAAGCGGTACACTACAGCATAGTTGCCAGCGCGCACATCACGGTACCAATGTACCATGCGTGTGACGCATTCTAGGTCATGCTATGAATACAGAGGCAAAGGTACTGGCAATATTTGTAATGAGCAGAATAAGATCGCCTGCTAGAAACTGAAAACTTTTTATCACTCGATCAGTGTCTCAGCCCACTTGCAAGACGGGATCTTGAATCGTGTTGGACGTGGAACGTACTGATTAGACAATGAAAAGGGGTCTATCTGTCGAACAAACAAATGTAAAACCGGTGAAGGGTGGCTGATGCAGTGAAATAACTGTCTCTTGAACGTCAGAATGAGAATGTAGGATATCCTACAGTAAAATAGGGTAAATTTAAGGGAGGTATGGAAAAGAATGTGGGACAGTAAGGGGAGAATGCAAATGATGTCTCGTTCGTGGGTATCGGCATGGAAGCTGGGAATCTATTCGCTTTCATGATTAACCACATGTAGTTTACTCGAATATCAGACTCACATTTTTCTATAGGCCGCACCCGCTCCGAACCTTAACCGCAGTGATATCAACCTTTTTATTGTCCGCAAGACCGCCCGTGAGCTGCTCCATACACGCCATTGAAATGGTAAAGTCGTGATGACTTTTGTCGATGGCAGTGACATTGACAGAATTTTCATGGCCATCATTGTCGGTGTATGTGATTTTCCAACATGTGCCGCAATACGCCGAGTTCGAGGACTTTATCTGAGGCACTCCTCCGACGCAAGGGAAGGAAGGAAGGGAGCTAAGGGTGAGATGACCGGAAGTTATTAGGCCATGGTCGCCGTGTGCACAGGAAACGTTTTGGAGGGACTGGGACTTGTCGTCGTAGGATCTATCAATCGATACCGTGTATTTTTCCGTGAATGTGAAAACAGGAATGACAAGGCCGAGTACGGAGACGACCGCTAATAGCAGCTTCATGGTGAAGAGAGTATCGGGTTGAAGGAAAGTGGGTTGACACGCGCCTATGGATCGTCTGTTTCTCGAATCCCTTAAATACTTGTAGTACCTTGATTTGGCGAAGAAATATGAAAACCACCCTTGGACCTGTTTTCTAACGGGCGACTGGTTACCTGTCAGATTGAGCCGAGTGTTCGGACTGCAATCACGCCTGAGTAGTAGTTACCGAACATCAACACAGCGATGACCATCACTTATAGGCCCAACTACCAATAATCTGGAAGCATAAACACGAAATGGCTGAGTCTATCTACTGCAAACTTCGAAGCATGCGTACAAGTCCATACATCCACTAAATGTTCCCTGGCGTCTGAACATGCCTTGAGCCCCTAGTTGCATGACACCTGGCATGCCAAAAATATATATATTAAAACCTGACACTGTGCCTCACTATTTCTGCAAAACCACCCTCCGACGGAGGAAGCGATAGCCCCGTTTTAGTAGACTCAGGTCCAGGAGAGCGCGATGGTTACCAATTCCGAGTCGGCTCAATTATACGTTTCACAGCAAATCCCACACTCAGGCTGCTCTTTTCGCACGCATGCTGGTAACTTCACTTCATCCTGACACAATTTCCTCCGATCATCTAATCTCTGCCTGAACATCGCAAAGTTCCATAGACAAACTCCCATCGTACGTACACTTTCTCCGGATATTTTTTCAGCAAGAAACGCTTTGCTATTTCCGACGGGATCTTCGTACTGTACATGGTGCTTTGGAAGAATGCTGGTTGTTCAAAAGTTGAGGAGGTGGCAGCTTGAACAGCTGACCTCGCGTATATTGCAGCCATCTGAGAACTTACCGGAACTGGCCATGGCGACTCAACCAAACGTGGTTCTATAACTCATCGAGAATGCCAAATCCTTTTAGTTTCAGCTATTGTTGTTACAGCCGTTCACCACCAAGCGGTCGCATGCATTCACTCAGGTGCCAGTGGGTGTGCACTTTTGATATATCTTTGCTTTGTCTCTGATTTTTTGCTCAATTTGTGTTCCCCTACCTGTCGTACAGTCAGAGCATTGAATTGAATTGCCCGCAACAGCCTTTGAACGCGAGATATTGAATCTCCATCGTTGATTCAACACGAGTGTGCAAGATCTGGTGGCGCTCGCCACATCCGCATAAACAGTCGAAGCAATCAGTATGAAGGGCCATGTGGTCATGTTGCATGCAGACATGGGTACACAAGCGGACCCTGCGATCGGGCAACTGATCGAGGTTCTGGCAGTGGCGGAAAACTAACCAGATTGTGTCGTACTGAGGCCCGGCGTTCTGCGACGGACACGGGTACATCTCTGAAGAGCAACGATGATGATGGACTTCAATGCACGCAATCAACGACATGTGGTGGGCTAGTGATAATGCCCGGGCGCGCCATTTTTTCGCCTACGTCTAACGGATCACTCCTCTGTAGCCTCTCTTATTCTTGTTCATTTTACTATTTCCCAATTCCCTTTCCCACCTGCTCTCATTTGCATTTGCAGGTGCGTTTTGTGCATGATCCAAGTCAACATATTCTGATACACGTCCGTTGCGATGCAGAGGGCAAACCAGTCGTCATGATTTCACGACTGAACCGCGTTTGATCGCTTCGGATTCAATTACCACATCTTTCTGACCGTGAGTCATTCAAAACACTAATGTTGTTTCCTTTATGTGCGAGCATGAAGCCTAGAGATGAGACGGAGTTGGCATGGTATACTTCCTATCTTGCATTCGTCACATCGCTCCATTTCAGCGCACCACTTGTCATGGCATCCAGCTGTCTCCATTTCCTATTCCGGCTCGCATCACCCGTACACCCTCCTGTGCATAAAGCATGCGATCCTGGCCGGGTACGCAGCGATCTTAGGTTGCCTAGCATGAACACCCTGAATTAATCATTGGCGGTGCGCCTCTGTCGTCACAGTCATCTCATCTATCGACATTCATTTCCCATTATGCGGCTGGTGACGACGAATCCGTGCCTTTGGCGTTGCCCAATGCCGGCGTGTTTTTCCCATGTTTTAATTCATTCGCTGCTTGAAATGTGATCTTGCGTTGTTGTGGCTCGAACTGCCTTATCTCTTATCGAATTCAGCTCGGCGATGAATCCGGCCACTTCAGCTGTTTCCTGCCCCATTCCTGTCTGGTCTCCATTTCTGCAATCACCACGATAATCTGAGAGTGCACTTCTCGCAAACCGCTCAAGCTTCGCTCCTTGTCTACTAGTATGAGCAGACATTTCTCATCTCCACTACTAGTAAATGTCACACTGTTTTTATGCGTGGTCAATCGTCACGCGAGGTATTTGCCGCCGTAACGATTCGGATTTAGAGAAATAGAGACGCTGGCGTTCCGAACTCAGTTCAACGTCACCATGCAGCAGACATGGGAAACAATTACATGACATGGCAAATGTCGACGAATCTTCGATCCGAGACCCCTTGACACTTCTCACATTCACATCCCAGCCACTTTCATGATAGCTGCCGCCGAATTCTCCCGACCGTTTCCCCTCAATCTGCAAAGCTCCTTCAAATGGTTTGCTGATGTTCTAAAGCTCGCTGCTTCATCACCATCCCCTGTGGCTGTGACAAGTGCCTGTCCAAATTCCTCTGCTTGAACACCCGGAGCAGCTTTTTTACTCCCGAATATCCCAACGTTCAAGAACTCGACACGGGACGCGTAGTCGTATGTGTCAAACCAGACGGGGAGGACAATATGCGGTTTGCCAGACCTGTCCGACTAGTAAGTGCCTGTGCAAGTGTACTGCGACGATTGCAAATCCTACCAAATACCCTCAAAGAACGAATTCGCCCCACCATGGTGAACCGTGCAAATTATGTTTGGATGTTGCAATATTGAAATTGGCTCTACGTCCAACCAAGCCAAAATCTTCACTTTCCCTTCTCTGACCTCCTTCCCGATGATATCGTCGATCACTGTGGATATATCTCCATTTGCCTTTACCTTCCAGAGTACCTGGATATTGGATTGTCTTCTACCATGGTAATCCATCGCGATACGGATCGCGCTAGCCATCTCCCCCGCTAACTTCTTGTTGGAACTCACGTGTGATCCTAGGTTGATCATCACTGTTGGTCCATTATCCAACCATTTCATTAGAGCTGGATCGCTCTCCTGCAGAGGATCAAAGGGCATGATGATAGGTCCACATAGAATTAACTCCTGTGGGATAACCGCGAAGGGAAAGTCGACTTCGGCAAGTGAGGGACAGATGTGCGGCACTTCAGAGGAAACTCGACCATTGAACGTGGCTTGCAACCCGAGCGAAGTGCGTGAGGCGTGGATTTGTTTCGTGTGCGGCGAAGTCACAGAATACATGACGAGTCGAATGAAAAGATATATGTTAAGGGGAACCTGCCACCATTTAAGAGGGAATGGATATCCTGAGGATACACTGAATGACATAAATGCTAAAAGAATCAAGAAACAGAATCAATAACGCACACAGGATACTTCCAAAGCACAGCTGCGTAGGGTTGCGCATCTGCCACAACATCCTTGATAGAATTGGGCCACATAACCATGAACTTCTGGCCCAACAGCGTACAGGCATCTCGCGCAATATAGAACATCGTATCTACAACAACCATATCTGATTTGATGGTTGTGATAATCTCCTTCACGATTTCGATACCCGCAAGGTATTCCTCACAGGACCAAGGACAGATGAGGATGCCTATCATCGAGTAGCTTTTCAATGCACCCAACACACCAGGAGGGTGCGGGGAGTCAACACTGCTTATACCATATTTCACAAGAGCTTCCCAGTATGACCCGATCCCCTTACATTCATGGAAAGCGATAGAGCCTGTGGACTTTCCAGACTGCAAAGCATGGCGAACGACAAGCTCCTGGAGTTTCAGGACACGGGCTTTGAGAGGTGCAAAAGAGGCAACGTGGACGTTCACGCCTGCCAGCGCGAGTTCGTATGCAGTTGCAAGGTTTACATTGGCTTGGCCATATTCCGGGTATGTGAAGATAAGCACGGAGCGAAGGGGATCCATGGTGAATGGTATGGGAAAGGAGTGGAGTGAGCTGGTTCATTTATGGTAAATGCAAACCAAGATGGTATTCGCTGACCTGTGGCTTTGAAACGTAATTGCATCGCATCACCCACCGATGGGGTTAAGTTGTAAACCGTTGAACAAGTGATATGTTCTTTTAGTGTCCATGATAGCTTTTTCAATATTGTGACCCCACACATAGAAACCTAGTCTGGTGACCAGACTAACTAATAGAAACCAATGGCCTGGAAAAGTGAAACAGTAGATGGAATGACACATTCGATGGCTGCCACAGTAACGACTGCACGAATCGCTCTATCCCCCCTCAGAGAGCTTGCTTGAATCTCCGGGTCGGTGATATTCTTGTTCAATCAAAGAATACTAGCGCATTGCTTCCCTGGTTGCATCGGGGATATGGTGTAATATGATATGATGCCGCTTTGCGCTCCCCTGAGCTTCTCTCGGAAGGTATTCAATCATCGGGTCCCCCATTGCGGCTCCCTGGATGGTTATCAAGAACCCTAGTATTGTAGTATCAGACAGCACGTGGGACTTTTTTTTCGGTCGCACGGTCTGGCTTTTAAACAAGCTCTCTGAGGGGGATTGAGCGATTCGTGCAGTCGTTACTGTGGCAGCTATCGAGTGTGTCATTCCATGTACTGTTTCACGGTTCCAGGCCATTGGTTTCTATGCGTGGGGCCACAATATTGAAAAATTTATCATGGACACTAAAACATATCACTTGTTCACTGGTAACTCCAGCCCTTGTTAGTCTGGCAACCAGCCGTCCAAAAGAGGTCATCAGATTATCCAGCTTAACTACGTGTCCACATTGGAAATACGTGTATTTTAGTATGTAAACTTCTGATGTTCCACTATCTCCTTCCTAATTTTTCGTAAAGACATGTGTGATCCAGCGTTCTGCGGTTCTGAATGAATGAAAGGATTGTATTTGGTTGTTAGTAGTATGTGATCAACCGTGAAGCTTCGAAGGTTCGCAGAATCTCCCCGGATTCGGTCAGCAATTCAGAAACCTGAAAACCCAACTCTCACTAGACTAAACGCGGTTTCGTAAATGTTTCATTGTATAACAGAACGAGACATTCGTCGAAAGCAAAATAACCTGCCAACGAAATTGTCAGTGATTACCACGATCAAGATTTTCTTCGAGTGGTGCCGGTGATGTCTGAAGGAAATGGAAGCGTCTCTAGTGTTGCAACGAGCACAAGGCATCGCGTGGAGTCGCATACTGAAAGGGGAAACCAGTCCTGTGACTGACGATCTGCAGAAGAACGTCATTTCTAGTACTGTGATAGAGACTCTAAAAGGACGCCTGTGCAAGTAATAGTAAAACGGACTACTTCTGGGAGAATTTCTGTATGACGTTTTAAATACCATCTTATTCTGGCTAACAAAGCCCGATCATTGCCTGACCGTTATGTTTTCGACCACATACTCTGTGTCTGCATAGCCCAATAGAGGCGCGATGCGCGAGCTAATAACAAAACAATCAAAATAGTAGCCACGAAGTCACTACGATGCAGACGTACCTATTTAATCCTTTGATCCGTGAAATCTGCACCGAGTTGTAGTTCGCTAGTCCCCGACCCACCTCCTTCACTTCCCATTCATCACTTTCCTCTACAACCTCCGTCGCATGAAAGTTATCGTCCATGATAGTCTCTGCATCTGACGCAAGATCATTCACTATGGACGAAGACGAGCTCGATCGTGAGAGTGTAGGGACCCCATGTTCGGAATCATGAAAATCGACGAGGCTCGCTGTATTCTCCCTCGGTGCTCCTTCAGGAAGACTCCGGATCAGAATTCGCACCGCCTGTCCAGACGCGAATGATCCACGGATGCCAAGCACACCAACCGGAAGTAATCGCCCTCCAGATTCCCGACGTGATAACACCGTATATGCCCCGCTATCGATAATGACACCACCAGCGGGGTGAAGAGTATGGCTCGT
Source organism: Rossbeevera mucosa (assembly GCA_038090415.1). Taxonomy (NCBI): domain Eukaryota; kingdom Fungi; phylum Basidiomycota; class Agaricomycetes; order Boletales; family Boletaceae; genus Rossbeevera; species Rossbeevera mucosa. Next base: position 9,451 of record JBBPMR010000425.1, on the reverse strand, counting down.
CCACGCTTTTAAATCCCGCATTGGCACTGAAGATGGCTTGAACACTGTGTGCGGAGGCCGTTGTAAGCTAAGCGTTGCGCTAACATGGTCTAAGTCAATCGCCTGGAGCTTCAGCAGCGGAGTCGACGTGCCCGACGAAGGGGCAGACTGGAATCGAAGTTGCGTATAGTAATCGATGATATCCACGATCACGGAAGGCCGTTTGCTGGACGTGATGACCGTCGTGACCCCGGCTCCAGTCGCGATTTCTGCCGCGATCAGCTTCGTCTCCATTCCACCAGTACCCAAACTAGAACCCAGAGTAGAAGTGCTTACTGTTGTAGTGATCTGCATCAACACACACATACGGAAGAAGGAGGGCGATCACCTTGAGCTCTGATGTCCGCGACTGATGTGACAACGTCGATTTTTTTGGCCGTCTGGTCTTTCCGCGGGTTTGCCGTGTACAACCCATCAACGTCCGTGAGGAGAAACAAGTAATCAGCTTGGATCATAGATGATGTAATCGCAGAAAGTGTGTCGTTGTCGCCAAATGTTATTTCCTGTGACCACCTCAATCAGGTATTATCAGAGGAATAAAGAACAACTTCGACACACGCTGACGGAGATGGTGTCGTTTTCGTTTACGATGGGCACTACACCCATGCTCAGAAGCTCCCTGATAGTATTCACAGCATTCAAATACCGCGTTCGCTATCAGGAGGGTGCATCAATTATGATAACAACTCGGCAGGGAGACGTGCGTACGTCTGAAATATCGCCGCGCGTCAGTAAGATCTGCGCCGTCCGCTGGTCAAATTGGCCAAACAAGTTGTCCCAAAGAGCTATGAGTCGTCCTTGGCCGATTGCAGAAAGCGCCTTTGCGCTACCCGGGTGAGTATTGGAAATGAACAGAAAGAATGGGATGAGACTGACTTGTTTCTTCGAGAGACTTTTGGGACGTTGTGGGATCTCCATGGTGCGCAGCCCGACGCCAATTGCACCAGAGCTGACGAGAACCACTTTGTGCCCTGAATCACGCAGGTGAATTACAGTCTCGACGATGGAGGACATGATTGAAAGGAGTGGTTGATGAGTTTCTTCATGAACGATAGACGACGTGCCTGGTTTCATTAGCTACTTAAAAGCATAAAATGATCTAACAGAGAAATTACCAAGTTTAATGACGATCGTGCCAGAAAGTGAACGCTGCTTCGAAGTGCCCATGATCGAAGAGATGTATATGTGGCTGTGTCATCGTATTTGGCATCGTTGTGTCTTATCGAACAAATATATATTATCAGCAAAGCTTTGCTGGTAACTGATTTTACTTCGCCATATGTATCACGGAAACTCCATCAGAGTACTTGCGGGCAAGTTACCTTTTCTCGTTCTTGGCATACGATTGACATGAAATACAGGTAATAGTCACCCAGAGCTCGCCCAGTCTGTGGCCGAGCGGTGAGCTGCACTTTCCATTCCATGCAGTCCACGGACTGTTAATCACTATTCACAGACTTGGCGTCCAGCTCACTCCTTGCACTCCGCAAAAATTTTCCAATGGCGAGATCAGCGTCAAAATAGCCGAATCCATTCGCGAGGAGGATGTCTTCATCATCCAGTCGGGGTGTCACGACGTCAATGATAACCTGATGGAGCTCCTTGTCCTCATCTCTGCCTGCAAGACCGCCTCCGCCCGCCGCATCACCGCCGTCATCCCGTGTTTTCCGTATGCGCGCATGGACAAGAAGGAGACGTCACGTGCGCCGATCACGGCTAAGCTGGTTGCCAACATGTTGGCCGTCGCAGGATGCGTTCACGTCATTACGATGGATCTTCATGCTAGCCAGATACAAGGCTTCTTCGACATACCAGTAGATAACCTTTTTTCAGAGCCCTTGATGTTATCATACATCAAGTCGCGCATTGATGGGTGGAATGACTCCATCATCGTTAGTCCAGACGCTGGTGGTGCCAAAAGGTGTCTCATGGTTTCTCCCAATAGATGACACCTGTCATTGATCCTGGGTACTTATATGGTCCTTTAGGGTCACAGCAATCGCGGATAAACTCGGGGTCGAGTTTGCTTTGATTCATAAAAAACGGGATGGAAAATCCGAGGACGCACCTGAGCGAATGGATTTGTTAGTGGGCGATGTAGCAGATAAGGTTCGCTCCCCTTTTATGTCTGAAAAGATCGTTTGTGGCTGAGAGAACGGGCACGGACAGGTTGCTATATTAGTAGACGATATGATTGATACTGGACACACGCTCGAGTTAGCTGTGCGCACGTTAAAAGATAAGGGCGCAAGAACTATTCATGCGCTAATATCCCACGGTAGGTCCTTGTTTCCGGATGCGATGTGACTCTGACTCCCATGGTACAGGACTGTTTGCGGAAGCAAACTTGGAAAGACTGCAGAACCTACCGTTAGAACACATTGTGGTATGTACATCTTTGCTATTTTGTAATCAAACATGGTGTGTATTGAGATGGGCAATAGGTCACTAACACAATACCTCAAAAAGAACATAAAGCGCGGTGCCCAAAGCTGATCACGATAGACATCACGTCTACGATTGCGGAGAGCATCCGCAGGACACACAACGGAGAAAGCATCAGTTTACTATTTGGTGAATTGGCAGACGGCAGGTGTTTGGACATCGTGATCTAAGACTATGGATTTTATGGGATTAATCAAGGGATTGCGACAAGTTAGTTTATCTGCGAGATATCCAATTTTGGAAAATAACCCCTGTGGCATTGTGAGAGTATGTACTGCCTTTTTTTTCTCGGGCCAGAGCAACTTCCTGTTGATATCTATTTTATCAGAAAGTTTAATTGCATCAATGCTGAGTGCTGAGCGCTGAGTTCTGATGAGCCATGTAGCACGGACCGGCGATGTCCTTGCTTCCGCAGTTCCGCTTGTCATGGACACCAGAACCCGTTCCAACTTCTTTGATAAGGCCTTATAAGTCCCTTATAATGGTCATCAATCCGAGAGAAATGCGCCGGCTGTGAGCTGTGACGTGATGAATATGACGAATATGACGACAATTGTTGACTTAGCGACTCAACAATGCCTCAAAGCCTCCCTTCCAACTTTTTTTTTTCTGTTTCTCTTTCGCCGTCGAGATATCACCACGAGCATGATGCCCAACGATGCGATGACAGCACAACGCCAACACGATGACATTGTGACGGCAATAATGCCTTTCTATAAGTCGATTAATTCAGTACAGTATACGTGTGGTTAAATCTCATGTGAACCGGTAATTACTTCCGAACTAACAGATCGTCGGAGCATGGATGTTCCTTCGATGATTCTAGTGCATCGTCGAGTGGCTCGAGTCAGGTCGAGCATCTCGACTGCGTGGCATGACACAGCAGTATTGAGCAAAATGACAACGTCTTAAATACTGTAGATATCCATAACCTCTTATCATTACATCCAAAATGTCAACCATCGTACAGAATAATGCCATATACCAAGTCAAGTATAGGGTGATATAAAGTCTTCTATAAGTGGTTATCTGGCAGTTGGATGACTTTCTGTGGGCTGATAATCCGGATAATAAACTTTGACCCATTTGGAAAGTGTGCCGAGCTGCCGAAGCTAACCGAGAAGGATTTGAAATTGACACTCCTCAAATAACAAATAAACCTTAATCTGAAGAGGGGTTGCCCCCCCCCCGATAGAATATCACACAACCTAACCATTTTTGGACACTCACATTGCTTATGTCAGCATGATTCCGCGCGCACGCGCACTCGCCGTGCAGCGCAACTTGAGCCAGGCAGGTGCGGCGCAGGGCTGGTCCTCATTTACACAGTGCATTGAGGAAATCGCTGTTGGCACTGTTCGTGACCCTTCGGTAAGTTGAAGAATGCTATTCTGACTCTTGGCGAGCACCGTTTACAGCTTTCTTTTTGCTTCAGCACCCCGTCTAGCTACATCAATCTTTCAGGCCGCCTACCGGCAATGTGCAAGAATGGAGAGCATCGGAAGGGTTGATCTTTATGTAAACAAGTAAAACATATAAATACTGGTTCATAGCTCTTGTGTGAGCTCATCATTGACCGGTACACCACACTCGTTTTTCTTTAGACGTCATTGTGACCCATGCAGCACACTCTTTTGTTCAACATGTTCAACGGTCGCGAGAAAGTGCAACCATCGGCGGATGGGACTAATCCTGAACTCCATTATGACGATGCTGGCAATTCGTTTGTTCGTGATCTGAATGGTAACTGGATTCCACACCCCGGATTTGCATTGGTACGTTTCTTCTTCATGGTTGCTCCAGGCTAATAGCTCCTGGTCATAGCATATTCCGCACTCTATTTGTCACTCTCAGGCTGATGGTCCCGCCCATGATCCCATGTCGTTTTCGTTTGACACGGTGAAACCTGAGTTGGGCGAACATTCAACTCTTTTCAATCTCATCGTCATCTGAGGTCTTAACCGGAAGCTTGAGACCATCGATGCTTCCAAATGCGCCATGCAGTCTCGGATGGCACTGTGACAAGATTGGACAACTCCTCAAATTCCTCCGCTCGTGGCCAAGTGATCCGACCCTCAGGAATTGTCTTGAGTGTAGCAAAAGGTATGCAGAGGCCAATTTTGATGTATCGAGAAGAGGTGGATGGAATGATGCGAAGATTTGTTGTAAACTGATTTCCCGCATTGTAGAGTTCAGATAGTGCAGTACAAGACCAAGTGCGCCAGCAGCATCCAGAGAACGTTGCCCAGGTCTCGGATCACCCAGTACATTCGTGTCAGAACGAGGAATAGCATTTGTGTACCAGCTAATTGAAAAGCCAGATGCGAGGATGTATCCGAATGTGTCTACATCAAAGCCCATTGTCGTGATTTTCATAGAGCTTTTGCCACGGCGTGTCAGTGTGTGGATCTGAAAGAAGCTGTGGGCGACACAAATACAGGCGGCGTGGCTGACGTGTCTCAATACGGGCTTCCCGTACGATCTCTGCACCAGCAATGAGGGTGGCAGCAACTGTAAATTCTTTATTCTTCATCTAAAAGTTGTCCTGGGAATATTATATTTTTTTACGGTCTATTCAAAGGAATATTTTAATAATTTCGTTCAAGCTCCGGTTTATTCTTTACATGCGATGGCGACATGGCGATATCACGTAACGACGTTTGAGCCGAAGTTCTGCGCTGCCTACTTAAATCCTTCTGTTAGTGCGCACCTTCAGTGAAACGTTCTGACACGCGCACTTACCCCGCTTTCTCCTTATCATGTCTGGCACGCATTTGACTCTCAGAAAGACAGAGAGGGACATCCCGGATCATGAGAAGACGCTATCCCAAGGCAGCGACGACGACGGACATGGTGGACTCACTGATGAAGAAGGCACGTCTGTTTCAAGTTGCCCTTCCATCGTTGTTCTCCCTGACCCTTTAGCGTAGACGCCGCCGGAGGCCTTGGCCGTCATCTCGGTGTGACCTCATGTACACTTCTTATCGTCGGGCGGATCATCGGTACCGGCATCTTCTCGACACCGTCCTCGATATTGAGCGGCGTAGGCTCCGTCGGAGCATCGCTGATGCTCTGGGTGCTCGGATTCGTTCTCTCGTTTTGCGGCTTGTTCATCTGGCTCGAGTTTGGGACCATGTACCCGCGCAGTGGTGGCGAAAAGGTTTACTTGGAGGCCATCTACCAGAAGCCCAAGTACTTCGCCACCGTCTTATTCGCTGCAAATGCGATCTTACTCGGATTCACTGCGAGTGGATGTGTTGTGGGTACTTATGGACCCGTACCTGTCACGTGCGCATTTCTAACTGTGGAAGATTGGATTGATAGGTCTTTGCAAGCAAGTAAGTGATTTGGTGCTAGAGTCTCCTACAGTAATAGTGTTGATGTCGGTCCAGCATTCTTGTTTCTGCAGGCAAGGTTGCCACGGAATGGACTGAGCGTGGCATCGCTCTCGCAGGTGCGTTTATGAGGCACCATGTAGATCACTATCCATCTAATATCTAGCAACAGTGATCATATTTGTGACGCTGCTACATGGTCTTACGCCACGCTTCGGCGTGTATATCATGAATGTACGCATGCGGCAATGTTATTAGTCTCGGCTTGTTTTCTGACGACTCTGCTCTCTCAGCTGCTGACTATCTTCAAGATCGTCATTCTTCTCGTTGTTGCTGTAGCAGGCTTGGTTGTGTTATCAGGAAAAACTCACATTGTTGACCCTCAAGCTCACTTCCACAATGCATTTGCTGGTAGTTCCCACAGCAGTAGTGACGTAAGTGTTTTCTCTTCTCTCTTCTACTAATGATCCTGATTGGGTTCCATGGATAGTACGCGACAGCGACATTCAAAGTCTTGAACGCATACACTGGCTGGTCAAACGTCAACTATGTAATGAATAATGTCAGAAACCCTATCCGAACACTCAAGATCGCGGGACCTCTCGGATTGGGTATATGTGCAGTTTTGTATATCCTGGCCAACATCGCGTACTTCAGCGCGGCATCTGATGTGCGTTGGTGTTGCCTTCCTCGCGCGGCCCGTTTTTTGTATTAAGGGTTTCGGTGCCAATATTCTTCATGACAGGCCCAGATCAAGTCTTCTGGGGTGACCGTGGCTGCTCTGTTTTTCAAGAACGTGTTTGGAACAGAGGCGGAGCGTGCATTGAGCGTTTTCGTCGCTCTCAGGTATAAAATTCATATGTCAAGCTCATTGGCGATCTGATCATTTCTGTGATTTTTCGTGGTGCAGTGCGCTAGGGGTGAGTGTTGGTCAACGTCGTCATATGATTCAACTTGTACTGATATCACCTCAGAATGTTATTACAGTCGTACGTGCCCACATATTTCGGTCCCCCTTGATGCTCACGAAAAATGGATAGACGTTTGCTGCTTCCCGTGTTAACCAGGGTGAACAGGCACGCCGCCCACCTCGTCCCAGACATTGATTAAGCTGTATGTGACTATGCAGAACTGGCCAAGGAGGGTGTTCCTCTTCCATTCGGTAACAAGTTCTGGGCATCAAATTGGCCTACGGGCAAGTCGCCTTTACCTGGGCTCATCATCCATTTGATACCTTCGGTATGTGCACGCCTTGGTACATGGGACGAACTCACCAATCGAGCTGCGAGGGCAGGTTATTGTGATTCTTGGGCCACCAGTCAATGTCGTGTATCCCTTCATATTAGATGTCGAAGGATATCCTAGTCAGATTATCAACTTCTTCATCGTCATTGTATGTCATTCAAACCCTTTTTTCGCCAGCGTTAACTTCGTGTAGGGACTTTTTTGGATGAGATGGCATAGGCCGGATATCCCCAGGCCATTCAAAGGTAGTCGTAGTCGTTTTATGCATGGCTTGCACTGACGAAGTCCATTTCAGTGTGGTGGCCTTTGGCAGTATTCTATCTCGCAGCAGCAGTGTTCCGTGAGCGTCCTTTCATATAATGTTTTACACGACACTCATGTGCAACCTATGCGTGAAGTCATGATCGCGCCATACTTGCCTCCCTCCAATGGAGTTGGAGATACCCCTCCATTGCCATATTATTTGTGCGTGGAAACCCCTGTTCGCAAATTAGAAACACTCAACAGGACGGGAATTTCAGGTACTGTCTTGTAGGGATTGGTGTCCTGTTTGTAGGGGCCTTGTATTGGGCTTGGTGGCGCATCCTGTTACCCAAAGTGTTCGGATACGAGCTCCTACCCTACAAAGAGACGCTTGAAGACGGTACTGTGGTGACTTTGGTACGTGCTTCTGACTTCGCACCTACGAATGCGAGCAACTGGGGCTGACTTAGTTGTGCCAATCACAGTTCTCGCGCAAGAAAGTTCAGTGATGTAATGAGTACATGGAATGAATGATTGTTCGCCGGTCAGTTGGATTATGAAAATTAGTACGGTGTGTATACCTTTTGAATCAGCTATCACGCGTGAGGCGTGTGCATGCAGTCTGACCTGCTCCGCACTGGTAGAGCGAACTGTATGAATCTAAAACTTACGGTCCAATAGTATCCTTATTTCCGTAAAGTCGGCCTTTCATGATACATACTGGGCGGTCATTTCGAATCGCGTGCTTCCAATTTTCGGGTCCTTATAAGAGCCGCTTCTTTCGCCCGAGGATTTACTTGTTCTCGCTTCCCTTGTCGTGTTATGCGCCTTGGGTTGGTTTTCGAAGATGGGAGATCACCAGGGTAGCCCAGACCATAAAAATCATCTGACCAAGGGAATTAGCTTGTCCGTTGTCGACGTGGGTCCAGGTGGACTCTCCTTCGAGGAAGGTAAGTCGGTATGCTCTTTCTCAACTGTGTTTTGTCCACTTTCCACGTCCATTTATTCACAGACACTGCCGGGGGCCTTGGTCGCCATCTTGGCGTCATTACATCCACTCTTCTCATTGTCGGACGCATCATCGGAACTGGCATCTTCTCAACCCCATCCTCGATTCTGAACAGCACGGGATCCGTCGGTGCGGCTCTCTTGCTATGGGTTCTTGGATTCATCCTATCGTTTTGTGGCCTCTTCATTTGGCTCGAGTTTGGGACCATGTATCCTCGTAGTGGCGGCGAGAAGGTTTACTTAGAGGCCGTATACCAAAAACCAAAAAACCTCGCAACCGTGATGTTTGCTGCGAACGCGATTATCCTAGGATTTAGCCCGAGCGGGTGTGTTGTGAGTGCAGATCGTGAATCACCAGTGTGTTTGACGTCTGGATGGGATACAGGTCTTTGCAAGCAAGTGAGGGGACCCAGTATGATTATCTGGGGTGAATGTGTTGACGTCTGTCTAGCATCCTAATCGCTTCAGGAAACGCCGCCACGAATTGGTCTGAACGTGGCATTGCTCTCGGCAGTATGTATCAACCACCGCCTTCTTATTCGATATGTCATATCGAGCTTCGTTGTTTTAGCGATCGTTTTCGTAACGCTTCTTCACGGGGTTACACCACACACAGGTGTTTATGTCATGAATGTGCGTTGTGATCATACTTTTTTACTTTGCGTCCTGATGACTTCTTAGTTTCTGACGGTCTCCAAGATGTTCATTCTTATCTTTGTGGTCATAACGGGATGGGTCGTGTCGTCAGGAAAATCCCACATTGCTAATTCGCATGCTAACTTCACCGACATGTTTGCTGGTAGTTCCCGCAGCGGTGGCGATGTAAGCGTCGTCTTCTTCGGTTGCATAGTACCTGGATCGACCACAGAAAGTATGCTACAGCGACCCTCAAGGTCCTGGACGCGTACTCTGGATGGTCAAACGTCAACTACGTACTCAACAACGTACGGAACCCTGTTCGAACGCTCAAAGATTGCGGGACTGCTCGGGTTGAGTGTATGTGCAGCGCTTTACGTTTTTCCAAATATTGCCTATTTTAAGCGCGGTAACAAAGGTTTGTCACAGCTGTGTTGTACTGAGGAATCAACTACAATGCTTGGTGTTAGGCTCAGCTCGAGTCCTCTGGAGTGACTGTC
>JBBPMR010000424.1:4988-16257 GCA_038090415.1 Rossbeevera mucosa | reverse complement strand
CCTCTGAGCGTGTGCTTCCTACTCTAGTCCTTCGTCAATCCAAGGCCTCCCCCTTCGGTCTCCTCTGTCTAAACTCTTGTCTTTTCCTTCTCCCTTTCCTCCTTGTCTGTTTCAGCACGTTTCTCCTGTTGTGCCTTCGCGATCTTGTCCTTCTCGGCTTGTGCGGCCTTCTGCTGAACAGTCCTTTCTTTCTCGAGCCTCTCCAGTTCAACCCTTTCCCTCTCCGCTTTCTCAGCCTTTTCTTTTTCCTCCTTTATAATGGCTAACCTCTCCTGTTCTACCACCTTCTCCTGCGCAAGACGCGCCTTCTCAGCTGCGCGCGCGGCGACTTTCTCCTGGGCGACTCTCTGCCGTTCGAGTACACGTTCGGCAGCGGCAGCTTTCTTGACAGCTTTGCGTTCGTTTTTCGCTTGCTCCTTGCTAGCGTCCTCCAGCTTCGCTGCTCCGTCAGGCGTTGTCTGCATCTCGTTCGGGGTTGTCGGGGTTGCAGAGTTGTCCGTCACCGTCCCGAGGGCCGGGAATTCCGTAGATGATAGGGTAGGCAACGGAGAGGACGGGATAGAAGTCGGAACTAGGAGGGCAGGAATAAAAGGAATGTAGTAAAGGAATATTCGTCAGTATCATCATACCGGACGATTAAGAAAGGGAGGGAGAAAAGAAAGGCAAAGGGGAGGAGACCTGGGATGGCGAGCGAAGGAAAAAAAAAAGATGGATCCAATGGGCAGAAGTAAAAATGATTGGAAATGTACACGTGTAATATTAATGCGTCTCCTGCAACTCCACGAATTCTCGCCGGCACAAGGGGGTGATGACAAGGAAACGGTTAGGACGATCAACAGCATTCATTCAACGATCACGGTCGTTGATAATATTTCCGCACTGAAAGCACGGCACTCGGTACTCTGACCTGGGACTCCCTCCCCTTAAACAAAGGAAAGAGACTCACTATTGAGAAACGGCGGTTGGACTTTGGATGTATCTGCCTGTGGCTCGACGCCGTTGTTGCCTCCAGTATGACTAGCGAAAGGACCCTGAGAATAACCCATCCCAGTAGGCGGTGCGGCTGTCATGTGTGACGGATGGTTGACGCCGCCAGTAGAGGGGCTTGGATGATACAAGGATGCACTGAGGTTCGCGGGGACAGCTGTTGGGACCGGTGATGCAAATCGGGCAGACATGATCGCAGGATCGTTGAATGGTTGATTCCGTGCATACGGAGGCTGTTGCTGATCTATACCTTAAGAAGGGGGAAAGGTCCAGTAACGTAGCCAAACAAGGAGACATTGGTTTAAAACAACAGTACAAAGGAGGCAATCGTCAATGTCTGTAGTGACGTTTCACACGAAGAGAAGTCTCCTACCAGGGGGACTGTTGAGCATTACGCTGGCTCGCTCGCGACTGGACTGAATGAACTCGCGAAGCTGCGCTTCGCTAACGACGTTATGATCGAAGGGCTGGAAACGTGTATGTTGCTGCTGTGATTGCGGTTGTGAATGGGACTGCATTCCAGGGGTATGCTGCGTCACGGGCGGCGTTGTAAACGCATGCTCGACATGTGAGGGCAAATTCCAATGGGGTTGAGCTGATGATGTAGTGTCACTAGGGAAAAGAGAGTGGTGGCTATCACTTGCACTGAGCGGAGAAGCGGCATTGACGGGAGACGATGCAGCAGTGGATCCCTGGCGACCACGCGCAAATCCAAACCTCGACACTTTCCTTTCCTCATCAGCCAATGGAGACTTCCGGATAGCGGACGAAATTCTTGGAGGTACGATTGGATCCTCGTTGACTTCCCCAAAAGGGTTAAAGGAGCCGATATAACTGGATCCTGCTACCGACTGGCGCTCGACGGGTGTGCTACGTGGAGAAAGAGTATCATACACCGACCGGTTGGAGTTGTGTGGGTATACGAGCCCAGGTGGAGAGACGAAAGCGCGTGAATTGTGCACCTGCACCTGAGGTTGTGACGGGCGCAAGGCAGGGAACATATCCATAAATCCGCCTGATAGGGGTGTGTTCGATTCTGCCTCGAGATCGGGGAGTGTAATATCTCCATTCGGATCTTCTCCAGCAAGTCTGGGATCCAAGTTGAAGCTGAATCCACCAAATTCTTTGTCTTCCCCTGCCACCATCCTCAGCGTACGATCCAGATCTGGAAAAATGCTGACGCTAGTGAGAGGCGGTGCATTCTCACGTCGAGACTTTACATCGTCAAGAAGAGCTTGGGCGGCAGTGGATATCTGGTAGGCAGACTGCGAAGGGTGAATTCCTGGAGGGGTAAGAGGATCCAGCTTGCGAGAAGAAGGTGGAGGTAAGCCCGGAGGAACATCTGGTACGATATGCGGGATGAATGGGATGGATAGTTCGGATTCCGTTGATTGTGGACGATCGGGGGATATGTCCTGGGAACCTGACCCAGCGTCGGAATCCGCTGCAAAAGATGGAGCAGGAGAGACGGAAGGTTGCGGAACGCTCGCTTCTTTGGCACGCAATGTTTGAACTTCTAGCGGGGCAGCAGGTTTCTGGGGTAATGCAACGACAGCTGGTGTTGAAGGTCGCGAAGACGATGTAACAGAAGGAGCCTTTGTACTACCTGCAACAGAGCCACCTTTTCGATCATAATATGGGCGGCTGGTTGATTTCGACTCCACAGGAGTATTCACATTACGAGACTGCCGCTGACCACCTCGTCTACTTGATCGTTGAGCAACTATATTAGAAGACTGTGAAGGAACAGTGATTGACGAAGCCTGTGTTGCAGTTTTAAAGCCCCATGCCGCGCCGCGCGGCAAACCTCCTGTAAACCATGTTAGATGATGCGCACGTTTAGTTAAATCAAACTACCATCAGCTTCCTTGGCGGTACGTGAAATGCCGATGCTCTCCGTGTCTTTGATCGTGTGCTTCCTAACAGGAAGTATAAGGCGCAGCCGTGGCGTATCAAAAAGTGAAACCCACAAAGTAGTAAGGTCTTCTTTTGTGAAACAGTCTTTCTCATCTCCCCATTCGTGCAAGTTCATGCAAGTGTGATCTGAGCAACTGACTCCGCGGAGGAATGCCATGCAGTATTTTGTTGTTCCATAGCTTGCCCGCATGACGTCCCGACCTCCTCCAGGGGAGGGGGCACCATCCACCGTCGAGATACAGCGAGCTGCATCCTCACGACGGTGGTATGTGATATAAAGACCGAGAACGGGAGTACCACCAGATGGAGTACGCTTGACCAACAAGATCTTGGATATCTTACCGTACTGACCAAAGTAGTCATTCGAACGTAGTGTAGGGATAAGCTGAATGAAATATGATTTGGCATGGCATGGCACGGCACGGTGAAACCAATGATGCACTTACCTCTTCCTTGGCAAAGCGAGGACCGATCCCGACTACATATACTACATTGCGCTGAACCACGCGCACGTTAGCGAGGTGACGGCGGCCCAACGTCTCAAGCTCTTTGCGTTCGCGCTCTCGTTGCTTCTTTTGTTGGGTGAGACGCTTGTGACTGAGTGTACAGAGGACGATGAGCGAATCGGAGGGGGAAAAATCGAGTTGAAGGAAACATACTCCTCCTTGGCGATAGCCTTGAACTGCACGGCCTCGTCGGTGTACTCCCTTCGACAAGCAGGGCAACGACCGTTCAGGTTCTGCTTGATGTGATGCCAGCAGAAGCGGCAAACCTGGGGGAGAGGTCGCACAGGTCTCATAAAGGAAATGATGCGATAATTCATGCCTGGTAGCCGCAGACGCATGGCCTGAAATTGAGGTCTGAAATGTCCATCTCCTCGAGACAAAGGGGACACTCGGCGTCATCCTGCGATAATCGGAGAGGTCTAAGATGAATTTTTGCGCTGCAAACGAACGTGAACGAGAGACTTACTGTGTCATCGTCGCTCCAATACGCGTCTTGTACGCCGGCCAAGACACGGGACTTTGACTGATGTGAGGAGAACCCGACGTGTACGACGGGCGCAGGGAGGGAAGGATGTCCGTGGAGTCTCGCTGTCGACATTTGAGTATATGCGATGAGGAGCTGCGCTGGATGGGGGAAGAGAAGACGTTGACGAGATGAAACGAGGTCAGAAGCTACAAACGCGACAATGAGGCAACCCGGGTCCCTTATTCCCACGCTCGATTTATTTGTCTCTATTTGTCGTTGTGGCAATTTATTTTTATTACTTAAATATCTTTTTATTTTATTTTTATTTTTATTTTTTTAACATGTACGCTCGTCTGCTCGTCCGTTGGTCGCGCTCGCTGCCCGTCGCGTTCCATGCGCCCGCCCGGACATTCCGCACAGCGTCGATGGTGCGCGCCCCTTTCGCCGCCGTCGCCTTGAAGCCGAGATTAGCACCCGCAGACGAGCCCACAGTCGATGAAGGCACCAACAGGGCGCATTTTTCGTCGATGAGATTCGCCGACGCGCCCATATCAAAAAGCTCCAAGACGGCCATTCCACACGAGTGCGCATCATTTTATCCGACTCTCCCTGTGCTAACAGGGTTCAAGGTACATGAGTGACGTTCAAGGTATGCTTACTTCCCTTTCAGTGGTGCAGCAAGCTGACTCGCACATTCAGAGGCAACACTCGAGGTATGCGGATTTGCCTGCTTCTCCTCACTGCTTACAACTCCATGCTAGCTTGGTCTTTCCGGCGCAGATCTCCTTGTCCAAGCAAAGACCGGAACAGGTGTGTAGTGCGCTGGTATATTGGTTTGTCGGTACAAGTCTTGCTCTCAGGCAAAACAATGGCCTTTCTTTTACCCGCTATCGAGCAACTCGCCAAAAAACCTGTTCCCCGTGGGGGCGCTGTCTCTATCCTTGTACTATCTCCCACCCGAGAGCTAGCCCTACAGGTCTGTGTATAACACGCGTCCAACTGATATACCCTGAGTCAGATATCCTTAGATTCAAAAGGAGGCCCATACCCTCCTGAAAAACCATCCTTTTGAGGTGCAAGCTCTCATTGGTGGCACAAGGTACCCTTTTAGTCTCCATAGCGCTAATTTACTCATAAAGACCTATAACAAGCATCGGCATGCAAAAGCAACGCCTGAGTTCACGACGTTGTGATATTCTTGTTGCGACACCTGGTCGATTGCTTGATCTTTTGGGGTCAACTAATCTTGCTGAAAAATTGATCTCCATTCAGACAGTTGTACTGGATGAGGCAGATCGCCTATTGGATGTGGGATTCAAGGATACCCTAAATTCGATATTTGATTACCTCCCAGATCGCAGCCAAAATCCCAGGCAGTGTATGCTTTATTCTGCGACGTTGAGCCGGGACGTCAAAGAGGTGAGGCGTTCCCCTGTCCTGGTGTATTAAAAGCAACGCATTTATCTTGAGCACAGATAGCCGCACTCTATCTGACCCCTGACCACAAGTTCATATCCACTCTGGCGGACGACGAGGTTAACACGCATCAACATGGTACGTATCCCATTGCGTAACATCTTGCAAGTTTTTTCTCATTTTTTTTTCTTCAAAGTTCCTCAGACATGCATAACTGTACCGATCAGTGACACTATGAGAGCCACTCTGGCCGTCATACAGGAGGATGCCGCTGAACATGGAAATAACTCAAAGTTGATGGTCTTTTGCACTACTGCTTGGGGCACGTCCGCCTCCGCCAAAATTCTGAAGGATGCATGCTATGGAACCCTTCCTCGAGTCTATGAGATTCACAGCAGGATGACGCAGAATAAACGTTTGGCAGTTGCCCAGGATTTCAAGAGGGCAAAGAGCGGAATATTAGTGACGTCTGATGTCACTGCACGAGGCATGGACTTTCCTGGGTAAGTTGTTGTCTTCGGACAATAGATGCCCTTTACTAATCCACATTTCCGGCAGAGTGAGTCTGGTTGTGCAGGTTGGCCTTCCCTCATCAAGCGAGCAATACATCCACCGTCTTGGTCGTACAGCTCGTGCGGGCAAATCTGGCCGAGGTGTGATCATTCTCACCCCTAACGAGTCTGGGTTCCTTAGGACGCCCGACATGCGAGCCCTTCCAATTCAACCACATTCAGAACTCCGACTTCCTTCCTTGCCTGGCCCGGAGCTTGACAGGGACCTCCAGATTCAGGCGTACAGTGCATGGCTTGGTTTCAATGCGCAGTACGTCAGGCAAATATTCAGGTCGAGGCAGCAATATGTCCATGAAGCAAACAAATACGCTCGGGATGTGCTCGGGTGGGCAGAAGATTCTGGATCGCCGCCGCTCAGCCCCAAGACTGCGCGCAACCTCAATATACATGGCTTGGATGGGGTGAACGCGGGCCGCAATGATCCTGGGTGGGATGGACAACGGTCCCTGTCTCGACCTCGAAGCCCACCACGCAGATCGTCATTGGGGGAGCACGGCTCGTATGATGACGGATTCAGACGATCACGATCTCCACCACGTCAAGATACGCGCAGTCGGTCATGGCAAGAAAAGGAAGATGTGCTGGATGGTGGTTTCACACATCACCGACGCTCACCCCGCCAAGATAACGGTGCACGATCTTCCTACAGACGGTTCTGATTTCAGACCGACATACAATAGATTGACATAGTACCCTAGAGTTTTAGTAGACGATCAATATATATGCCCTAATCCAGACTCACACATCACGCTCACGTCCAGCACACATGGAAAACGTTCCACAGCTCCCTCAAGATCTGCAACCGCAAGCTGCTGGCCAAAACAATGCGGAAGAACAAGCACAACGAGAGGCGGAGGAGGCCATGCGCAGAGACATGATGGCTACCGTGCTCGACACTGCTGCACGCGAGCGGCGTAAGTGGGCCGGTTTCTCGTTGACCCTCGACCTGCTCACGTTCTCCACTAACACGAACGCGGGCGCACGGACGCTGTCGATCTCTGTGTCCTGCTTACTACGTTATCACTTAATACCAACGCCCACATCGTATCGTATCACGGGGACCAGTCTCCCGCATCGCCCTGGTGAGTCCCGAGCGATCGCGGCAGATCGAAGCCATCCTCGTCCGGATGGCACGGTCTGGTCAGCTGCGCGGCAAGGTGAGCGAGCAACAGCTCATCGAGCTCTTGGAGCAGGTGAGTGGGGGTTTCGATTCGCTCCATCTCATTCTATTTTTCTTTTCCCTCCACTCACGTCACATGCTCTCTTAGATGGAAGCTCAAAATAAGAAGAGCACAGGAAAGACAACGATAAAGGTGCGCGTTTACGATGTTGTGAGCCAGTTCGTTACAGACGTCAGGTTTCGTTCGCCAGTATCAACGGAGGCGGGACATCGACGACGACGACGATTTTTAATCAGGGGGTTGTGGTGGTGATGGTACAACTATGTACTTATTTGTCTTCCCTATCAACGTACACTGCTTACTACGGGGGTATTTACAATGATCAAATGCCAGTGATGAGTCCAGTGGTATCCCAGAGCTAACGAAGCAAATAAATATTTAGACTGGCATCGATTGTCCGTCAGGTTTGTTCAAGCATAGTGTTCCTCGACAAACTTCCCCCACTTTTCGATCACAGGTTTGACGATCAAATCCCATTCCATGTCTTTGTAGGGCCCCTCCTTTGGACGCGGGAACGTAAAAATTTCCTCGTGCATCACACCACCTAGGCAGACGATGTCAGTCGTGATATGCTATATAATGCCACACTTACAGCCAACGCATGGAGTTGCCTTCGGACTGTGTCTTGGCCTTGAAAAGTTAGGTGACACTGGTGCTGTCATTTTGTTTGGCCAGCCGGGAGTCAGGTAGGGTGCATTCAAGGACAAGTCTCTCAACTCAATGTGGACCAGTCGTTCGACACGATAGGAGAAAGGACCGGGTTTGCCTTGTTTGATGTTGCCTTTGAGTAAGCTCCCGCCGTCTGATCCTGGCCACCACCCGCGTACGATATGTTCGGATTTACATTGCTTGTCCCATTCATGGAACCTTTTGTTGAGATTACCGGTCCGACCGACCTTGATCTGTATCATGTCTGGTCGTTCTGAGTCTGCAGAGCCCAATATCAAGATATGTATAGAAGTGAAGGAACACAGGGCGACGCTACCTCGGATTTCGAACGCGTAAACGAAGCCAGGGCAGTCAGACGGAGTCGTTTCTTTCTCCATTTCCGTTTTCAATGTCACCCTGGTTTTTGTCTGCAGGTAGTGAGGTATAAAGTCTGTAAAAACGAAATTCAAATCAGATGGCACGTTCCTCCGTCAGACTTTACGAGTTAGCATACGACTGAATTCAACAAGATTTCTCTGAATCCCATCCCTTCGGGGATAAAAACGTTGGTGTCTGTCGATATCTGGCTCGTGGTCATGACAAAATATATCGGGTATAGGGTCTAGATAGTAATGCGTGGGGGGAAGTTTCACAGTTCTGAGACACTGTCTTCCGGACTTGATCGTACCACAACATTGCGCCCTTTCCCCTTCAGGAGAAGAGGTTACAAAGGAATGCGGGACTGAGGCGGAACGCTTTCTATCTGGCGTCACCGGATATGCTGGCCTGATGGGAGCAGTCCCGACTTCGGGCAAGCGCGGCTTTGGTAAATATGGAGGAGATGAAATAGAGTCTGAACCCGATTGCGGAGGGGGGGCCGCGGGGGCGGGTGTGTCATTCTCTGGGGTATCGGGTTGGAGGGCATGCTGCATCGTCAAGGATTGCTTGACGGCCTGTGGCACAGGCATGGGCATCCTAGTGTGTTGGTCTGAGACCTGCCGGGACTGCGGGAGGGGCTCAACGTTTAGCGCCAGCAGCCCCGGATTGAAACCCCCCACAAAGCTATGCTGAGAGGCTGGCCGATTTGGGGGTACTGATGCGTCCGGGGGGTTCTTGTCAGGAGTAGGGGCCTTTGTCCCGGCCACGTTGAGGGAGTCAAAACTGCTGACGAGGTCATCATCCTCCTGGGAGCGCTTCTTCAGAGTGAAGGGATTGAAACGGCTGATCCAGTCACGCTTCTTGGGAGTCGCCAGAGAGGGCTTTCCCCCCGCCAAAGTGAGGGCGTCGAAACTGCCGAGGATGTCATCCTTCTTGGGGGTTGTAGGAAGGCGTTTGTTCATGATGGCTTGACAGAACCCACAAAAAAGCATGCCTCCAGGGTACTTAAGCCTGGGAGCGAGGAGACTCGCGCACAGCCTATGTACAATATGCACAATATTGGACAATTGTCGAGATACGTATTGCCATGGGAATGATCATCAATATTTAAAATCCGCACTTGTCCCGATTCTCCAAGCAGTGGCTCTGTCCCTTACTATACTATGGTGAGTACATCAATTTTTTATATGGCACAGCCGGATGAAACGCACTGGGCTCTGACTCATGTCGTATTTGATGCTATGCACTACGTTCTCGAGGAGAGCGGCGGCTTAGAAAACCGTTACCTGATTCTTTTTGTTCGTCTCGAGTAAACTTTTAATACTGACCAGGCTGTGGCTCCCCGCTAGGAATCATCTTGTAGTGTATAGCTTACGTCTAGACCATATTGTACATCCTCTATCATGGCCGGTTCAGACCACCCCCAGGTCGTCGCTGCCGTCTTGGACGAAATGAGTGCCAGTATGGCCTCCACCAGGGAACTCATCCAGTCTCTGAAAGAGAAGTAGGCCATCAGACGTAGACACACGAACCAATCCTGACAGAAAACTCGCAGGCAGCCCTCAGATGACCTCGACATTACAGACGGCATCTCCCTCTTGTCTCTTAAACACCATCTCATGTTGTTTTATTTTCAATCCCTCGTTCTCCTCCTTGCACGACGTGCAGCAGGCGACACACTAGAATCCCGGACCCCTACATCCCTACCTTTTAGCACTGCCGAACGTGACGCACGTGGGGGAGGCGTTGGCGATCTTGTCGATTCCATGATCGAAGGCCGGATTGTGCTCGAAAAAATCAAAGTGCTCGAAAGCAGAATCAGGTATCAGATCGAGAAACTCGTTCGCATCGCAGATGATACTTCGCAAAATGTTGCCGACGGTAGGTCGTGCTCGCTCGTCCACCTCTGATGATTGCTGACTGCGCTCCACGCAAGACCCTCTGGCATTCCGACCTAACCCTCAAAACCTGGTCGACAACGACCAGGCCACGGACGGACACGATGACGACGATGCTGACAAGCGCAATGCCATTTACAAACCTCCCAAACTGGCACCGATGCCCTATACCGAAAACTCAGGCGACAAGCACTCCAAACGTCGACCTGTCCCCAAGGCGCTTTCTGCGCTCCTTCACCAAGATCCATCGCGACCTCACGTTGAGTCTTCATCTGGTTTGGGTGCGATGCCCGCGCTTGCCTCGGACCGTGCTCGCGAGATCCAAGGGATGACCGAGTTTGAGGAAGAAAACTTTACACGCCTAATGATGAAAAAGAAGGACGCTCAAAGGCGGAAGCGGGACGAACAGGATCTTGCGTTAGGCGGAACTGGTTCCAGTCATGGGCGGCAGCGTGGTCGTGGGTTGGAAGAAGAATTCGAAGACGTGTTGCGCTCGGTGGGAAGAACGAGTGCTGGGGTGCTAGGAGATGGATACGAAGAGCTTCGACAAAGAGGTAAGAAGGCTGATGCGTTGACTCGGTCTAGGGCGAGGGTGCAGGACGGGGAGGACGGGGAGGACGGGGTTCGCCAAGCCAAGCGCAGTCGATTCCAAAAAGAAAGACGGGGGCTCAAGAAAAAGGTTGCCATGGCGAGGAAAAGATAGGTCCTGCATTGCTGTGTCAATTTTGGCGGGTCACGATATCAACAAACGTTAGAAGCTTTTGTTTTCCATCACACAGAAATAATGCTAGCGCACCTTTCCAAGTTGAAACTTGTGCCAAGTGGCGCCGCTCCCCATTTGATCATTGCATCACCTCAGGCAGTGATCAGGACATCAATACAACCGTATTAGTGTTTGCTCCATCGGCCTTTGCGTAGACATGTCACGTGTCAGTGCAGCCCTCACTAATAGTTGCCGTAACCACCACCAATAACGCTGGCGCCATCGTCGGGGGGCACGCGGAAGTCTCCGTTTGTTTGGGTCCTAGAATCAACGGGCATCCACCAACCAATCGAGGCTGCGACGGAAACATCCACAAGAACGACTAAACACCGATCCCGATGGTGTCGGTATGGATATGGGTCTGCCACACACACAGACTTAAGCGATATCATCGAGAATCTCGGACCGTCGATTGTTCGCGTCCGCATGGAAGAACGCGATCCAAGCAAACTTCACAAAATTCTATTCTTGCGAAGTGCGTTTTAGAATCGCGCAAGCGAAGATTCTGTTTGGTCCCATAGCTCAAGCGAGGATGCT
>JBBPMR010000423.1:0-21885 GCA_038090415.1 Rossbeevera mucosa | reverse complement strand
AATACAGAGGACTACAAGGTTAACTCCCTCTGCTACATAGCACTACATATTGGGAGAAGCCTACAGCTGCTACAGCACTATTTGAAGCTACATAGTGCTATATAGTAATTGTGAAGTTTGCAGATGCATACACTTTTTGACTCCATAGTAACTCATATGTATTTGTGGTGTGATGTCAATTTATTTTACTTTTTCTTACCAAAGATGGTTCAATTGGAGGCATTGGGTGCTTAGAATTATGAAAGCACTGATATAGCTTAAGCGCCCTTATCCGAGCCAGTCAACAAAATCTCTCTCGGCTGTGTTATGTTATGTTACAACCTAACCCATCCTGGTCGAGCCACATCTAGTGTTGCTGCAGCTTAAAGTCGTCAATTTTTTTCTTAGCCATTTCATTATGTATTTCTGTTGAATAAATGTCAATTTACAGTTTTTAGAGGTACCAAACTTTTGTACCAATTGGTATAACCAATACTGAGTTATTTCATTTAAGCTATTTTACAGCTTCAATGAAGCTGATGGTACTATTTGGGTTATATCTTCAGAATAACTAAATGGATTCACATAAATCTTTTTCTAGCTAATAAATCTAAATATAGAGAACATTTCATTTGCTGGGTGCATCAAGATCCATGAAGAAATGAGCATGCTAGAGTCAAAAGTCATGCAAAAAACCACAATATCAAAAGGCCAAGCTGCAGCAACACTAGCTGCATCATGTGGTGGTGCTGGAAAAAAAATAGAAAAAATAGAATAGCATCACTGAGCTTCAAGTTGATGGTTCATAGGTAATACTACATATGCATGAAATTTGGAGTCATGTCCGGGCTCATAATCACTTGCACAGCAGATGAGATTCATAGGTTCAGATATGAAAGGCTTGCTTCAAGGACACAAAGATCACGAGCTTTTTCAAACAGACATCAGTAGTCTTTTTCAATGTCAATACTACAATCCGTATACATGACTTTTTTCTATTAGAACCCATACTCTGCAGTAACCCATACTCCAAGGTCTATCCCGAGGTGTATGGGTTATTAGAGACGGCCGTTGTAGTATTAGTGTCGACAGCACCTTTCTGACCGGAATGAAGTTACATAATAATCAATCGTTGATACCCAATATGGGTTGCTGGCTTGTTCTTCCGAATCTTCTAACAACGTATACTACTAAATCTTCTACCTTGCTGCAAATACAACAAATTATGGATCCAACGGTGTATGTGCATTTTACACCGTGATTTTATTTTGTAGAGAACTTGCTGAAAGTGGTTCAAGGACTAAAAATATCACGATCAAAGGTGCAGTTGTGGCGCTTATCCTTTTATTACACTGGAATTGACTTTATTTTCAGACATCACGATACGCACTCAAGCAGGGCGCAACCCGCTCGTTTCAAGGCAATATCAGATTGAATTTTCTGTGGGTAATACATCACGGGTGACGAGAAAGGCAAAGGAGACCAAGAATCGCACATCGTGGAATGAGAAATTGACTTTGTGAGTATGTATATCTGCATTTTTGGTGCTCTCGAAGCTAATATTTTAGTGACGGACACGAGCGATCCGTCCTCACTGTCCGGGTTTACCAAAAGCGCCACATCGGAAAGGACGAACTAGCTGGGAGCCTTGTGGATACCATCCACAGTGTGTTGGGAAAATGCAAGGATGGAGGTACGACAAGGTTGAATGTCGTCTGTGTCTCTCTGATTCAATTTCAATGAAAGTACTTGAAGAACCCCTTTCAAAGGGTAATCCTTCGGATATCATCATCAGGTTTATGCTGGTTGCAGAACCATTTGGAGGCATTGATGCAGACGACCGTCAAGCAACGGATGCCGTTGCTAAGGCTTTTGAAACAGTCTGTGTGACCGACTCCATGGACGTCGGCATTAGCACGGCGATCGACACTGCCAACAATATCGTGGCCGAGATGCAAACATTCGAGACCACGTGGAGCGTACTGCTTAACAGGCTGGAGTTGTTTAATGACATTGTGTCCAGTATCTCACAGGTATCTATTATTCAGTTGCTTCGTTGCCACACTACTTAAATGCCATAGATTCATCCGTACGCGTCGCTAGCTTGGTCTGTCATATCAGCTGCAAATCAGGTCTGTATGTCTCCTGGTATTCAAACTATCGTTGATCGATTATGGGGTATATGCAGGTACTCATACGTCAAAAACGCCGCGATGAGCGGATCGTTCGCCTCATGGGTACCATGAGCGACGTCCTTGCATTTGTTCACGACGCTGAGCCTTTGAAGGCGATCACAACGTACAAGAAGACCATCACGCTGTTGATGCAGCAGGTGACAGAGTGCGGGTACTTCATCACCGAGTACGCTATGTCAAACAGCTTCCGTCAGTCACCATCGTATTCACAAGTACGCCACCACTGATTTTCGTAAGCAGTTATTCGGACAGCGAAATATATATTATCTGATATCGATGGGATAATCATGACGTATGAGATAAAGTTGAGAGAGCTTAAAACCGCATTCTTGGAGGGAGTTACGGTGCATACAGACATTGCCGTCGTACGCATGGTGAATGAAGTGGAACATCTTAGTACGTTTTAACGTTCTGACCGTGGTCTCATATTTACAAATCTGGACACAGCTGAATCAATCGACCTGAACGACATGCCGTATGCGTTCGGTGCCAGATATACGCAGGAGAAAGGATGCTATCCGGGCACACGTGAATCCTTCCTCAAAGAAATCTGCGACGTTCTCAACAATCCAAATAAAGATGCCCCGCGAGTGTGCCTGCTCACCGGGGTGGCCGGATCGGGCAAATCTGCCGTGGCTCATTCAATCGCTCGATTGTACGATGACCAAAAGCGATTAGGGTCGTCGTTTTGCTTTGCTAGCACTGATGTCGCAAGGCGGAATCCGCAAAATCTATTCAGTACCATCGCGCGCGACCTCTCGGATCAAGACCGACAGTACAAATCTGCTCTTTGGGAAGTCGTAAAAGAGAATCGGGCGCTTCGGACCTCGGCATCTCCGTTGGAACAGGTCGAACGGTTGATCATCGAACCTAGCGAGCGCCTATTTGCTATTGGGCCGATGGTAATCGTAATTGATGCTCTTGATGAAAGTGGGGATCAAGCTAGTCGCCGGCTGCTTCTACGAGCTATCTCTAAGCAAATAGCTGAGAACACCCTTCCTTCCAACCTCCGATTCCTCATCACTGCTCGTCCGGAAAACGACATTATTTCTGCACTTCTTTCCCCCGACTCCAATGTAGTTCATAAGCAGATGGGTGACATCCCCCTGGACATTGTCGACGGAGATATCCAGAAGTTCATATACCATTCCCTTCAGTATACCGACCTCGAATCTCATTGGCCCGATCAAGAGTGGTGTCGACTACTTGTCCAACATTCCCAGCATCTCTTCCAATGGGCATCCACTGCGTGCAATTTCGTTGAAGGAATTGGCGCTGCTGGGCTTAGTCCACGCGAGCGGCTTGAGTTGCTCTTGCAGAAGGATGTCAGTCATGTGATTCACCCTCTGGATGAGCTGTACCAAAGAATACTATGCCAACTTTTTACCCTCGACAAGGCTCGACAAGGCTTTCAGAATGTCATGGCGATCTTATTTTCCCTGAAAGAGCCTATGTCTCTCAGATCTATTTCCTCCCTTTTTCCGTCAGATAAAGACCTGAACCTCCGTGATATCATCAAACCAATGGGGTCACTGCTTGATGGAGTGTATGATGATGGAAAACCCATCCGTCCGCTTCACACCTCATTCCGAGACTTTTTGCTAGACAAAACTCGCAGTCATTCCTTCTATGTCTGTCTGGAACCCCGACATTCTCTGTGTCTTGGACAAGCTTTACTCTCGTGCATGCGAAATATGCTGAGGTTCAATATTTGTAACCTCAAAGATGCCCGAAAATTTAATGCAACCATTCCCCATCTGCCTGGATATATCAAGGAAGCTATCCCCCCTTACTTGGCATACTCATGCCAATACTGGATGATTCACTTGGAGCAAGTTAACTGTACTGAGGACTTGTCAGATCAGGTTACACTCTTCTTCAGGGAATATCTTCCCTACTGGCTGGAAAGCATTAGCCTCCTTTCTCTTTCATCTCCACTAGTTTTCATCCTGTCTGCATTAGAGGCCTGCATCATCCTCAAAAAATGGACCAAGGTGAGATTAATTAGCTACAAATTTAAATTATGGATGCTGAGTCTATCTTATCAGGACAAAGAAGTAGTCACTCTAGCATCGGAAGCATTTCAGTTCATTCAAGTGTTTGCTCCTGTTCTCAGGAAATCAACTCCCCACCTCTATTTATCAGCTATGCCTCAAACACCCCCTGGCTCTTTGCTGTATGGACTTTGGAAAAATTATCTTCAAATGCACATCTCAGTCATGTCAGGACAAACAACCAATTGGCCAGCAGAGATACATGTCATGCATGGACACACAGGCTATGTCCAATGTGTTGCCTATTCACCTCAGGGCACATGCATTGCCTCTAGCTCAGGGGATATGTGTATTAGGATCTGGGATTCAGCAACTGGTCAGTTGATAGCAAACCTATTTGAAGGTGATCAAGGACCAATCTGGTCCATTGCTTTCTCACCTGATGGAAACCACATTGTCTCTGGATCTGCTGAGATGTCACTTAAAGTCTGGAATGTGACAACTGGTCAGAGTGTGCTGAATATCCAAGGGCACTCAGGTTTAATTACAGCTGTTGCTTACTCACCTGATGGGCTATATTTTGCCTCCGGATCTTATGATATGACTGTTAGGGTTTGGGATGCAGTTACTGGTCATCATGCAGCAGGTCCTTTTATGGGGCATACAAACAGCATTTGGTCTATTGCTTATTCACCTGATGGAACCAATATTGTCTCAGGATCTGCAGACCACACAGTTAGAGTCTGGAATGCAAGTACTGGCCAACTGGTTGCAGGCCCATTTAGGGGACATACAGATGCAGTCACTTCTGTTTCCTATTCACCAAATGGACACATTGCCTCTACATCACTTGATAAGACTATTAGGATTTGGAATGCAATCACTGGTCAACTAGTTCTAGATCCATTTCAGGGGCATACAGATACAATCTGGTCTGTTGCTTATTCACCTGATGGGACTCATATTGCCTCAGGTTCAAAAGACAAGACAATCAGGATTTGGAATGTGGCTACTGGCCAATCTGTGGCAGGTCCATTGGAGGGGCATACAGATACAATCTGGTCTGTTGCTTATTCACCTGATGGGACTCATATTGTCTCTGGTTCAGAGGATCATACTCTCAGAGTTTGGAATGCAACCACAAATCAATCTTCTACAACTCAACCCAATGGCTTTACAGACTTTGTTATGTCTGTTTCCTACTCACCTGATGGTGCTCATATTGTCTCTGGTTACTGGGATAAGACCATCAAAGTTTGGGATGCTACCTTGGGACAGCCTATGGCAGGTGCATTCTGGGGGCACATAGACTCAATTCTCTCTGTGGTCTATTCACCTGATGGGACTCATATTGCTTCTGGTTCTTGGGATGGGACTGTTAGAGTTTGGAATGCAGTTACTGGTCAACCTCTAGCTGGTCCTTTTAGAGGACATCTTTCTCCCATTTGGTCTATTGTCTATTCTCCAGATGGTTATTGCATTGCTTCTGGCTCAGAAGATAGAAGCATCAGAGTTTGGGATGCAGCCACTGGTCAATTGGTTGCAGGTCCATTAGAGGGGCATGCAGGTCCAATCTGGTCTATTTCCTATTCACCTGATGGGACTCAAATTGTCTCTGGCTCTCAAGACTGGTCCATCAGAGTCTGGGATGCATTTATTGGAGAAGCTAAGGGAGATCCATTTCTTGGACATATGTCTCCAGTCAAATCAGTCATCTATTCCCCAGATGGGATCTGTATTGCCTCTGGCTCAGAGGATGGGACAATTGGAGTGTGGAATGCAGCTACTGGTCAAACTATACTTGGCCCTTTCTTTGGGCATAAAGACTCAGTAGAATCCATAGCCTATTCACCCAATGGCATCCATATTGTCTCTGGCTCAAAAGACAAGACAATCAAGATTTGGGATGTAGCCACTGGTCAATGTGTGGCAGGTCCATTTCAAGGGCACACATCCTTTGTTAACTCTGTTGCCTATTCCCCTGATGGTAAATATATTATTTCTGGATCTCTGGATCATTATATCAAAGTATGGAAGGTACAAGAATTTTCTTTATTTGATAATTTGTATGAGAAAGATGGATGGATTCAAAATTCTGATAGTGCTTGTTTTGGCTGGATAGCTCCTTGGAATAGGCAAGACTTCTGTCTTCCCATTCATTCCTTGATCATGTCCTCTAATAGAACCTATCAACATGATGTTGATTGTTCTTTATTTGGGACATCCTGGGCATCCTGTTGGAACTCGAACTAGATTCTTAGTATATGTATATACTGTACTATATCAGCTGTGGCAGTACCAATGATAGTACAACTTTGGGAGGTACTACACCAGTCCACTCGAACAGTTCAAACTTTTAGTTGACACCTACATCATCTGAACGATCCAAACGACGCATCGATATTGATCTTCAACGTTCGACACCACCGATGGGCGCCCTCCGATCTACAGCCAGGCTGTGTTATGTAAAGAGTCCTCAGTACACTTGACTCGGTATTCGGGTTGACGAAAAATATCTGAGCGCGTTCGCCAACAAGGATGTCTGCACACACGCACCAGAAATGCAAGTGGAATGCATTGATTCGGACGTTAGCGGCTCCACGGGAACATGTTTTATGGTGGTCTGAAAAAGCCGCGAGTTCTAAAGTGTCAAATACAAATACTGCTGCTTCTGGAGAATCCATCCAGAAACAGGGACTAGCGTAGTGCAGCGAGAACGCTTCGTACGTCAACCGTCCACACTTGTTTGTTTTGCTCTTGACACCTCACGTACTGTATGGAACGTTATGAGGCTGACGACGTTACTATGTCGTGCATCGTTCTCAGGTGGTTGGAGAGAACAACTCAGGGCACAAAGACGAACAGACCTATAATATACTCTCAAGGTCAAAGCAATGTTCCAACAAGAGAAATATAATTTACCTGATGACACACTGAATGAAACACCGTGCAAAGCTCACATTCTCCTCCTATTGAGCGCCCTCCGCGACAGACACTGGCAAACCGCACTCAACAAGCCCACTGGAGGGAGCAACCAACTCACCACCTACCCCCAGCCTACCGCTCTCTTTCCAATACACGTCATCACCTCCCCGTCGAGATCCATGAGCGAGTGCGAGTTGTCAACGACGAGATCCGCGTAAGCGACTTTCGAAGCAATCGAGAGCTGAGAATTGAGTCGAGAGGACGCATCGGCGCGCGTAGACTTGTCCCGGGCCATGAGACGCTGAAGCTGGAGTTCCGGAGAGCTAGTATGTAATAGAGGAGACGATAATAGGTCGCTCGGATGAGCCAACACATGGCGATGAGAGAACGGCAGCCCGAACGTACCAGTACACGACGATGACTTTTCCATCCACTTCCACAGACCGCCTTCGATCAACAGCGGCACGTCCACCATTTTCGCCTCTCAGCCAAGCTTGGAGGACGCTCCAAAGGATCGCGCGTGTCACAGCAGAGTGAACGATTGCATTCAGGATCTTCCGCTGCTGGGCGTCGTTGAAGATGATGCCGCCCAGCTTCTTGCGGTCGATGGGGCGAGTGTGCCAGTCTCGCTCGACGTCTGGATGTACTGTCAAGCCAGAGGTTGAAGTTGAGGGATCTTCAGAAGTCACGAGTACGCCCGTCCCGAAAGCCTTGACAATTTGCTTGTGTCCGCGAGTGCCGGGCTCGACGACTCGCCTCGCAATGACATCTGCGTCGACGATTGGGATGCCATAGGAATTAAGCACGGCGACAACGGTCGACTTTCCAGTTGCTATGCCACCTATGTAAAAAGGCGAATGTCACGATCCATTAGGCGGAAAGCATGCGGTCAACAATGAAAACGGGACCAAACGTGGCGGTGAGCGTCCCATTGTCTGCCCACTGCCAGCAGGACACTAGTCGTACTATGCCACGACGAACAAAAAACACCCTCTCGTTTCCTCAATTCCAATTGCTCCCAAAGAACGCGCTATTAACCTCTCCCCACTCACCATCCACACCAAATTCTCCTTCCCCTCCCCATAGACAACCACCTCCTTACGTTGCCCAAGCATTCCATGAATTCATTCAAAATGACATACCTGCGCGCCTCATTGATACCTCCAAGCTCGTGTTCGTTGAGCGCAACGCTATCTTCGACTTCTTTTCGTCAGAGATTTCCAAGATCACTACAGAAGACATCATGGAGCGAATGTGTACCATCACTCGGGGTGACATACGCCCCGAGGCAGGCATATATGTCAGCCAAGCGCGGCGCAAAGCGGCTCTCCGTGAGATCATTCGTGATGTTGTGCAATATGCCATCCTTTCCCATCGCTGGACGGATAGCGAACCGACCCATCAAGATGTCCCTACCTTGGGCTTCCGCAAACACCGCAATCCTAAGGCGGCAGGCTTTGCCAAGCTTGTACAGCTCTGTGATACAGCTCGCTCGCTGGGATATAAACTAGTCTGGTCCGACACGTGTTGTATCGACAAGACCAGTACTGTTGAACTCAGCGAGGCAATCCACGCCATGTTCAAGTGGTATGCTCATGCACATTTGTGCATTGTCCACCTCGGCTCCTCATCAGTATCTCTGAAGGATTTCGAGCTCGACCCATGGTTCAGACGAGGTTGGACGCTACAAGAGCTCTTGGCACCCAGGCGAATCAAATTTTACGACAAGGGATGGCTTCCTTTGACAACTCTCTCCAACGACAAAAGTGCTATGGATTTCGTGTCTGCCCTGTCCCGTGTCACAGGGATTCCTAGGGAGGACGTTGTTGCTGACAACAGTCAGGGGATCAAGGCACATGGTATCTGGGAAATTATGTCTTGGGCCTCGACGCGAAAAACCACACGCATCTAAGATACTGCATATTGTCTCTTTGGCCTTTTCAACGTCAGTATCCCTATCTTATATGGTGAAGGCGATAAAGCCTTCCCGAGACTTCTTGAGGCAATCGTAGCGAAATACCCATCATGGGATGTCTTCGCATGGGCAGGCCAGGCGTCAAATACTCACTCGGTATTACCATCAACACCAGCGTGTTATCCAAAGTGGGACAATGAGATGACAAGTGGAAAAATGGGGATGAAGAAATTTTCGCTCACACCGCACGGGTTGCGCTTGCTGTCAGTGCCGCTCATTCCGATGAAGTTTGCAGCAGAGGTGAAAGAGAATGGGTCCTATACAGCGACTCTGAGGCCGCGGATGGACAGCGTGGGGGCATTGGGCAAATTTAGCGAGGTCTATGTCGACTGTGGTGAGCATCGAATGGAGCATATTTGTGCCGCCACCGATCTTCATGTGTGTATCCTCAACTTCAAGCCAAGTCCACGAAACCGGGACCGAGGGGAATTACAAGTCGGGAAGACGTATGTGTGTTTCCTCTTACACATGAATGACCCTGGCAGCGCAGGTGCAACATGGCTCAAGTTTGCAACGGACAATGTCCTGCGGATTGGTTCCACAGGAGTACCAGAGAGAATGAACACAGACAATCCAAGCATCTTCGAAGGAGAGGAGGGTGTGTTTGATCTACAGCTGAAGGTGACGCGCATACGAGGGAGTCGTGTGGGGGAATCAAAGGCTACCACCCTGAGTTCCAATACACGCCAAAAAGGACTTGTCAAATCGCAGTCAGGCGACAGTATTGACCTACTGGAGGTACGATTTCGTTCCTGTTGCTTACCGATACTATGTTACCATGAGGTACAGGCCGAACTCCCGCCCACAACACCAATGGCAGACGATCAGTTCAACTATGATGAGGTTTGTTATAAATTGATTTCAAATTTGCTGCTGTGCTAATACCGTGAAAGGCACCCTCGTTGGCCTCATCTGTTCATCATGGGGAGGCGTCACTAGTGGCAGTTCACCTCGTGACCTCCTCCGTCCCAGAAATACGTTCAGAAAGCCTAGAGATATGTTCAAGCGATGGTGCGCTACCGTCTCGTTTCCTTCGGATCTTGAGAAAGTGGAAGAAGAACGTCAGAGAAATTGCAATCCCCCAGGCTCGCCGTCGCCTTGCCGGTACTCGTTCTAGGTCAGCAGAAGACGTGAATGCCTCGAACAGAACATTTTCGGCACTAGCCGAAGGTCGTGGTATACCAGTGAGTGCTCTTTCGAAGGATTAATGAGCTTGCTTTGCCTGAGTTATCATATCTTAGCGAACGGTCAGAAGACCTGTGCTGGTAAAACAGGTAGGCGTTGGAAGTTGTCCATTTGCTCCGCAGATGCCATTGTTTACCTTTCCTTTCAGAAGAAAAAGAAAAAGAAAAAATTCAGATCACGCGTAGATGATTATCGTGGTACTAACACCGAAGGTCTTTCTCAGACTCCAGGTCCATCGATCGAGCTAGCTCTTCCGTCAGATGTGCACGGAGACCACGATAATAGTATTAGCACTGGGCACCCTGCGCATCAGAAATCACCAAACGAGGTGGGGTTGATCACACGCCGGAGGAACTCACGCCCTACACACAATGCACGACAGACACTAAATGCCGGACCACATTCAACCCGGATAATTGGCTTGAGCGTGCGTGCACTCTCTTCAAGACTTGTTGCGAAACTTACAGTGAGAATCAGCAAGAGTCAGGATATGTCAAGCTTTCTATCATGTTTCCCAAGTGGTTGTGTTGCTGCTCGTCAGAAGAAGGATGATGTTGTATATTAAGCGACACCTTTATTTACTGCGTCATATTTACGAGCGGTGTGTTGTCACTGATGGCGTCCTGGTGCTTGCCATTGGGATACTGTAACTTAGAGCCTGTATCTGTGATTATATGTCACTCGATTCCTACAGCCGCGCGGGTTGAACTTCAAGAAACCGAACCAGAAACTTGATGATCGCTAAAAGTCGCTGTAGAGCGCGGGCATCAAGATATACGAGCGAGTGAAAGGAGGTGGAGGACTTCGACGACAGTGTGACCATAGTCTAGAAAAACAATCATTGTTACAGCAATGATCCAGTGACACGGTGGCACCAAATTACCGGCGAGTCGGCGACGACATATACTCATCCTATAGTGCCGCTGTCATGGAGCCTCGTAAGTTCTTCTGAATCCAACCCAAGCTCCTTCATCAAAACCACGTCCGTATGCCCACCAGGGGCAGGATCAACCCATCTCGTCTTCGCCCCAGACCCTTCAAGCACTGGAAAGACGCTTGGCATCTTAATGTTCCACCCATCATCCACTCCACCGACCCACACCTCCCCCAGCCACACGCGCCTTCGCCTTCTCGTTTTCCACAATCTCGTTCACGCCGACGACGCGGCCAACCGGAATGCCCGCCTTGTCCAACACAATCAGCACCTCCTCCGCCGGGCGCACCTTCGTCCGGCCCGAGATCACTTTCTTAATCTCCTGGCGACCAACACAGCGCTAGTTCTGCGCGTGGTCAGTCTTCATGGTCGGTGCCACGCATGAGTCGATGATGATGACGTACCAAGTAACAGCTCTGGATACCGAAATCGCGAATCTGCTTCACAAACGGACGTGTAGATGACCAAGGGCCTGTCTGTTCGTATCCGCTCACCCGAGTGAATATGAGAGTGAAGGGTTGAGAGGGTGCAACGCAGGCGGAACCCAATCCCCATTTCTCCAGTGCTGAAAGAGTGGTTCCACGTCCTGAAGGTGCTAGCCTTCGCGTAAACCGACCTGAGCATGGGTCTAACTTTCTCCCCGATTTACTTTTTTCGATGACGACTGTTTGACGAGCCTTTGTACGGAACGGTAAGCTGGCCGAGCTTGAACGTGTTGGGTAGGATGGGGGGAGAAAAAGTCATGTACACTCGTCCCTCGTCCTGCCCACGCTCTTCTTGTCCCTTCCAAGACCCCGGAACCACGGACTGACACTATCGGCGTTGAGTTCCCTCCCTCCATAGTAACACGCAATGGGTCCCCGACTGAAGGAGGTTCAATTTTGATAACCTCGACTCCAAAGTGGCTGTCGAAAAAGGTGAACAGAGTGCTCTATCGTCGCACAGTGAATTACCCAAGAAACTGCACACGGAACGCGCCTGCGATCAGTTGACCGAGCTCCAAGATCTGGATACCAGAGGGTACCACCAAAACGACTCGGATCGACGGCATTTACAATGCAAATAATCTGGCACTGGCGACTCTGAAAGGGAGTACATCTGTATTGTGTAAATGAAGATGAATATGATGTACTAGGCTTCCATCAAACTGCTACTGGCTCGGAAACAAGTCACGACAAACTACAGAATCAAACAAGTGTCTACATCCATCCATTGCATATGTGCCACAGAAAACAACATAGTTTCCAAATCGACAGCGAAAAAGAAAAAAAAGAAAAAAAAAACATCGACGTGTCATATGCAAGCAGAACGAAATATACATGCAGAGATAATACTGGACAAAAAGGAGCGTGGCGTATGTAACAACCAAAACAAAAGCAGGGGGATATCAAGTAGTAACAAAGAAGAAAGAGATAACTGCATATGATAAATTTAAATAAGAGCAATTCAGAAAACACACACAGCGTATTGTTGGTTAGTATAATGCTCCTGGCGGCGGCGGCGGCGGCGGATGTCGTGCATGACCATACATAACAGGAGGCGGAGAAGACACCATCCCTCGACCTACCAGGCTATCATGCTCCAAACCGGTATCAAATGGCGAAAACGGTCGCACGTCTAGCCGAGGGTGGTGAGATCCCGAAGGAACCGTGGGGGACATCACACGCGGCAGCGTCGTCGGCACGGGCGCGAGGGGAGTGTGAGAGTCGAGCACGCTTGCCAAGCCGACACCCAGGCTGTCATAATACCGCGCACGTATATCGGCTTCCTGCGTTTCCTGGATATATTCCACAGGGGGACGGGGCAACAAAGGGGGCGGAGCGTCGTTCATGGGAGTGGCAGTGGCATACGGGTGACGCGGTGGTGGTGCTGGCGCCTCTGGCACGTGTCCGTTGCTCATCGATTGTTCCTCCGCCTCGTACTTGGCGCGCAGTTGCGCCTTCTCCTCGGCCGCTGTCAAGGGTTTGAAGCCATTCATAGTCGGCGGGACAGGGGGTGCACGAGTGCCGTTGATACGCGGAAGTGAGGGCGGATGGACCGGTAGTTCTTGTTCTTGTTGTTGCTGCTGTTGCTGCAGCTGGAGTGCAACCCTATCCTGCTCTTCCAGTCTCCTTCTCAAAATTTCCTTTTCCGATGGCCTATTCTCCCTAGCAGGTGGTGGCGGGCCAGCATAAGAAGGCACATCGTCCGTGTCAGATGACGGAGAAGGTGGTTCTTGCACCTGAGCCGCTGCGCGAGCAGCCAGCACAGCAGCATCCTGAGCCTCGTACTGCCTCCTCAATTTCTCTTTCTCGTTCAGATAATGAGGTTGACTGCTGCTACTCGATGACTCAAATGGAGGGGGCATGTCCGACCCCTCTCCATCATCCGTCCCGTTAGGCTGTGGATACAGAACGTCATACGACACCGGTGCTGCCCCAGCTGAAGAGCTAGCACCGATGCCCTCCCTGGAAGCATACTGTGTATTCTGGTTCCGATCCACAGCGAGCTTCGCCTCGTGATAACGCCTCAACGCAGCCTTCTCTTCTTCGGCAGAAGGGTAGTGGGGTACTCTCAATATGGAGGATGGGGGGGAGGGCGATGCGACTCGATTATTCGGCGAGCTGGGGCTGTTGGGCGAGATTGAAGACACGGCTTGTTGATACAAAGCAGCCCCGGGTGAGATGGCGGGACCTGGCAAGACTCCGGAGGAGAGTGGTTTGTCGGAGCTCATGGTATTACTACGACTAAGCATGGGGGATGAAGAGGCTCCGTACGCTTGCGTCCGCTTGGCGGTTGCCTGAGCATGTTCAAATAATCGTATCTTTTCTGATTCTGCCGTTGGCCAAGGAGTGGATTTCTTGGGCGTGGTAGTGGTTGGGGTGGTGGCGGCGGCGGCGGCGGTAGTTGCTGCACCACCCAGGACCTGACCAGTCATCAATTAAAGAGAAGCATATCATGGAAATCTCAGCCTCACATCGCTAGTAGCACTCGCATTCACGATTGCTGCCGCCCCTTGCACTTTCTGCACCCTTGCCACGGCATTTTCGTACAGTATCCTCTTTTCATTTTCAGCGGTAGGCCATGGCTTTTGCGCACCACGTGGCGGCGTTGTCGGTCGAGTAGACCTCAGCACTTGAGGACTAATCCCGTCCGCAGCGTCCTGCTCGCTGTAATTCGTAATTGTGAGCCGGTTTTGCGCGTTGGCGCTCGGTTTCCTTCGCCTCGTGCCGGTCGTCCTTCCATCACTCAGTCCATGACCTCCATCCGAACCTGCACCGCCCAGAAGGCCATCTTCTTGAATGCCCCCGAGTCCACTTCGGGAGGTCGGCCGACTCGAAGAGCCATACCCCGCATGATCGATGGTTCCCGCCACTTTTACTCCGGAACCACCTCCGAGACCTCCGAGTTCATCCACATCCCGATGTGCGTTGGCAATACCATTGTATGCTGACGGTGCGGTACTGTGAAGGGATTGTTTGGGGTTCAAACTAGCGGAGCGGGTGTGAATTCCAAATTCGTTAGCGCTGGAGAGAATGTTATCTTGATTGTAGGATTCGGCGGTCCGAGGTCGAGTAACGGATGTATTGATGGGTACAGTTGCTGCTGGGCTCGCAGGCGACGTCACGCACAGACTGGGTGCAGGCCCAATGCGTCTAGCAAGAGATCAAAAATTGCGTACCAACGGGAGTTCCAAGCACGCACCTGATGGCTTCTTCCGAAACGCTCCTAAAATTAACGAGATAATTCAGATGGCCCTGCCTTTAAGTGAGCTTTAACAAAGTCCACTCACGGTGGCCAGTTCGACACTATGAGAGGCAGTTCCATCATGACGCTCTGCATCGACCCGGTCCATGCCCTCACAATGATGACGTAAGTAATATCGATATGTCTTGCGGCGTTCAACGTTGTGGTCGTGTGGGTATTAGGGATCAAACATCCCAGCTCGGCTTTGTGCTGTGTGCCGTTATACAACGTCGCGTTCAGTGGTACTTTCTGCTCGCCAATGTTGGCAACCTTGTGTTGGGGACCACTGCGCGAAGCCTGGGGACCTGCTCGAAAGATGGTAGTCTCTTTTAATGTGAATTCGAATCCGCGGAGGACGACGGGATGGATGGCGTCGGATTTGAGAATGGCTGTGACGGAAACACGATCCCCAGGCCCGTAGCATGTACGACCGCGTTCGACGGTTAGGTGGACGCCATCTTGATGGACAGAGCGTGATTCTGGCTGTGAGTATACGGGCCAGGTGGAGTGGAGTTCATGTTTGTCGATGATGATCGTCGTTGCTTGTGATATGACTGTGGTTTTGCGACGGCGAAAGAAACCCCTGGGAATGGTCTGAGAAAACACGTAGCGAGCTTGACGAAACAGGGACTCGCTTTTTACCGAGCGTGCATACTGTCGCGACAAGCTCGTATCGGATGCCAGCTAGAATAGAGATTTCGTAAGGGGGGAAACAGCCTGGCAGGGGTCGCAACGGATCAGCTTACCACCTCTCTCCAACGCAATGCTAGGTGGAATAGATTCTGGGATACGGATCAAGAAAGGGAGATCTTGCTATCAGCGGTCATGTATTATCAGAGACGTCCATGCACATGAGGAAGCCGACATGACACACAGATTGTAATACAGAATAATCTTCGCTGGACTGCCATAGCGAAATGGGGCTGGGGCCGACGTGGTCATAATACGCATTTGCCTGTCCTCCACCGGGGAGCGTTTCAATCTTCTTGAGCTCAACGCGCACCCACTTGGCCTTGGCGCCTGCAGGACCCACGCGGACTTCCACGGCCTACAAACTAGTCAAGTCACCGAAAATGTGGAGGGAGAGCACATACGCCTTTGACAGCAGCCTGGGGACGGTCCTTTGCTCCGGGTGGGATGCCAGGATAGCCTAGTCGAGAGTGGGATGAGCAGCGGACGAGAAAGGACAGAAGTAGGACCGACCGACTACAAAGTCAACGTTTGGCGGTGGCTGGAGGGCGCTTGAATAAGAGTCAGTCAAGTGAATTGAGAAAGAGCAGGGCTCGTACATCCTCACGCTAGACATTCTTGTGGTAGTGAACGGTAGTAATGTCGTGTGTAAAAGTCAAACGTTCATGATGGACGGAACGGTCAACTGGCGGCGATGCACAGCCCTGAACTACCTCATTGATCCGACTAAAGACAACATCAGAACTTGAATTCCTTGCCCTTCCTCATCTCCCGTTCCTTCTCCATCTTTTGTTTCTTCTTTGCCATCTCCTTCGCAACCATGTCCGAAAAGTCCTCCTTCGACCCAGCAACACCAGCCGACCCACGCGAGTGCTGTTCGTATTTCCGGCGGAGCTCCTCCTCCGAGAGTCCCTCCAGCTCCGTAGCATCCAGCGAAACCTCCACGCCGTTCGATTTTCGCTGCACATTGTCAGTTACCAACGAATATAGATACCCAGAAATTGGCGTACCTTTGTCCCTCTCTCGTCTCCCAAGACAGGTATGGGTGCCCCAGATGCAGCAACAGCAGCAACATCGTATCCTCGCTCGCTTCCCATGAGTCCCCGCACCGACGTTTGCTTCTCCGGAACAACTTGGTACAGCAATCGCGGGCCCGTGTCTTCCTCTCTCTCCCTCGACGGTGCTGTTTTCCGGAGTTCCAGGAAATCGGGCGTCTCCAGTCCCCCTGCGACAGTCGATACCACAGACGTAAGACCAGAGGGCGTTTCGAGACCCGATGGTGTCTGTAAGCCATCTGCTGCAGTGACTGACTCGGGCGCTTCTTCCGCTTCCGACTCTGATTCCTCCTCTTCCTCTTCCTCTTCTTCCTCTGCGAGTCGTTTAGTGAGTGAGCTAGTGGTATAGTAAGGTTGCCTACCTTCTTCCGGCTCAAGTTCACCCCATGCATTCTTGTCGATTGGTTCACCGATCTATGGATGACGTAAATACCTCACCGACAGTATCATGTAGGTTGGTGCCACGTACATTAATATCACTAACTTTGGGCAACACGCCAAAGACATCACCATAGAGCGGTCGATTGTATTCGTCTAGAGGAGGCTTGCCCCATCCACCCGGATGGAAACCCCACTGCGCGCCTTCAGGTATGGGCGCATTTAGACCTGATATGCGTAGTGTAGGGTAACTCGGTGGAGGTCCAAATCGTTGCATGCTAATGAGCCACGGGGGAGGCGCCAGGGGTGGGATAGACAAGGCTTCCACGAGCTCGGGTGACAAATCTCCAGGTCGCTTCTCCTTCAAGGATGTCTCGAATTCTTTGCCCTCGTAGTACCTGTGAAAAGAGTTACTATGTTATGTCGGGCAAATCGAGAATGCACTTACATCTCACCAAAGCTGGTCACGAGGGGCTTCGTGGCGAACTTGAAAAATGCGTCATGCAATTTCTGGTAGTCGATATCTATCTTTCCCATCTTTGGTTGAACACGCTCTCTCGTCTTCGCTTTGAGCGACATGTTGGCCTCCTTTTCTTTGACGGCATCCCTCATTGTAGCGATACCAGTGTCTGCTATATACGAGGGCAGCTGGAATGGGGGTTTCTCTATACCTCTCTTGCCCTGCAAATAATCCCGCTTTGCGCTCCAGTGAGCGGGGATAGGCACGGTATTCCTGTAGCATTTGAGATGCAATAGCAATCTTGGATCTGCAGCAGAAGGATCAGTCCACTCGACTGCTTCGGGTTTGGGAACGAGCTGTTTAAGTTCCGCAATGGTAAGTCTGTTCATTTTACGCTGTTTCTTTTTCGAGAGAGGTTTTTTGGGCGCGTCCGAGTTGTCTGAGCCAGCGTCGGAAGCCATGTCGTCATCGGAATAAATGACTTCGCCTTTGGTAGGCTCAGAACTCTTGACCTATGGGGTCGTCAGCTTGGCGTTTTCGGCAAAGTTCAGAGTGGAGTGCGCACCTCCGAGTGATCAATGGGAGCCTGGAACTTGGCAAAGATGTCGGAAAAGGCCTCGAGGGCCGGGTCTTTGACATCCAGCTGCTCAACCA
Source organism: Rossbeevera mucosa (assembly GCA_038090415.1). Taxonomy (NCBI): domain Eukaryota; kingdom Fungi; phylum Basidiomycota; class Agaricomycetes; order Boletales; family Boletaceae; genus Rossbeevera; species Rossbeevera mucosa. Next base: position 3,735 of record JBBPMR010000423.1, on the reverse strand, counting down.
CGTACTCGACATTGTCACCAACAAAGTCTTCCGAGCGCTCTCTTTTCACGTCACCATTCGAGTAGACCTGCAAGCGGTATGCGTGGAGAGCACGGCGAGCGAGAAAGAAACTGACCTGTCCTGAAGCCACCGCCGCCGCCTTCTTCTGCTTTGTCTTTGCACGACGCAGCTGATTTTTTGATTTGATTGTCTTCGCTGTTATGCCGTTGACTGCAGTGGGCATCGCTGAACCGTATAATTACATAACCTCTCACGGTGGTCAAAAAAGTTTCCTTTCACCGCGACGACGACGACGTGATGGCAAAGAAAAAGAACAAGCAGGCAAGTTCACGTCAAAACCTTGTAAACACTAATCTAACATCCTTGCCAGGTCATCCGACCGTGGTGCTGGTATTGCGAGCGAGAATTCGAGGACGAGAAAGGTTCCGTCGAACGATCTCTCACTGCAACACTATCACTTACCCCATTCCCAGTCCTCATGCAGCACCAGAAAGCGAAGCATTTCAAGTGCAACATGTGTCCTCGTCGCTTGAACACCGCAGGTGGTCTCGCAGTCCACATTCAACAGGTACACAAACTCGAGCCCGAAAAGTGAGTCCTTTCTTCTCGATCCCGCTATCGATCTGATCCTTCCCATAGCCTCCCCCGAATCGAGAACGCTCTTCCCGGTCGTGATGGCTACGAAGTCGAAATTTTTGGCATGGAGGGCATTCCTGCTCCGGACGTCGCAGACTATAAGCGCCGCAAGGAAATAGAACTCGGCCTCGCTGCGGGATCAATATCTCAACCACAAGCCAAGCGGCCCAAAGTGGAAAATAAGCCTCTCTCAGAGGAGGAGCTTCGCGCTCAGCTTCAAGCACACAAGGCGCTCATGGGTGCTTCATCCGATACTACATCGGCCACTGCACCAAGCACCTCCGAGGGCGGGGCGGTGTATGGAGCACCGCCTCAGGCATATACGGCTCCTCCCATGCCTGCTATGCCACCCCTTCCGACGGGAATGTCACCACCACCAGGGGTAATTCCAGGTGCGCAACCCGCTCCGTTTATGCCTCCGGGAGGTGCACCTCCTACGGGGGCATTCCCAGGTGCGCATCCTCCTTTCCCACCTCTCTTTCCCGGTGCACCTGGCATGCCCGGTTTTCCCCCTGGGTGAGTCAATGCTTCGCTTGCAAGGTTTGTTTGAGTCTCTTCGCAATCGATGCTGACAATATCTTTCTCGTCGTGTGTTCGTTTAATATGATGACATGCTAGGCCTCCACCCCCCGGTTTCCCAATGCCCCCTCCGGGATTGATGGTACCTCCACCGGGTATACCTCTTCAAGGTACGCCCCCCTTCCCGCCAAGCATGTCTCGCCCGCCGCTCGCCCCTCCCCCGGCCTTTGTACCTGCTGGTTCTGGTTCTTCTTTCCCTCCTCCCGGCATGAATGGAAGCGCCACACCGGCCACTCCCATCGCGGGCAATGGTACTCCTACCCCGGCACTGCCTCCAAAGCCTGAGCCACCTATCGGATCGTTACCTGTCCAGAGTCAGCCGCCGCCGCTTGTACTTCCAAATCCTGTTTTCGAACAAAAATACACGCTGTTCAAGAAGAAGACAGAACTTAAATACGCAGATCCCAATTTCTCTCCTGTGCGTATCCTCTACTATTTTGTTCGTCGATGCTCACAGATTCATAGGAAGAGAAACGTGCACATACGTCTAAATATTATTTTGCAAAGGAAGTGACAAACAATGCATCGTCGCCTTTAGCAGGTCTTGCTCCGGAGGAAATGAGAGGGAAGAAACGTGCGAGAGCCGAGGATTTCCTCTAGGGCTGTCCTCCCCCGTCGGTCTTGGTCTTCTTTGCGAATGTTGCAGGTCGCGATGAGTGGTTGGTTTTTGCAGGTTTCGGGCTCAGGTCGTGTCGAACGAGAAGAAGAGGGAGGTCCGAAAGGGAATATCGCGTTTTGTGTGTGAAAGACGAAAGATGGAGACTTGATGACCCAGTCCGTCCCATCCATCTCTACTATCCTCTACCCCTGAACTTTCCGAACTCATCTGATCTTCTTGCTTTACCCCCCCGATCACCGACTTCTCTCCCCAATGATTCATTGTCACTGATGTTGCGCAATTAAAAAAGGCCACGTACGTTCATGTGGTAGGGACCTTGAATTTTCTGTTGTCTGTCTCACATCTTTCCCCCCTTGTCGAACCTTGGTACAAAGGGGACAAACCTCGTCATCATCTGTCGTGATATGTGTAGGTGGCACGGTTGGTTCATTCTCTATTATGGTCTTCCTTCGTTGCTTGTTCCCCCTCCTACCTCCCTCTAATAAATTGATGTATTTTCAATGTGAATACCCCACTATACTGTCACTGATGATGGAAGGATTGTAAAACAAGATAATCGTAACTGCGGGGAATCACGATAACCATCACGAAGAACCAGAACCGGACGCCACCAAGCCTTGACGGGCAGTAGTAAACCACTCCTTTAACTCTTGAATCTGCTCATCCTTAATGCTGAAAAGCCATATCCATTCCTCAATCTGCTCAAGCACATAATCGCGCCCTCCAGGAGCCACTCCCGGTCCCCCGTCGAACGCTTCGACCAAGCGGTGCACCACTTTCCTTGAACTCTCATACACTCCTACAGCAAGAGCGACTGTCTGTTTGGTCACGCGATCACCCGGAACTAAGAGGGAGATTTGCATGATGCAGATCAGGTCGACGATGTAGGCTATCAGAATCTTGACCTCCTTTTTACTGGAAAATAAAACGTACAACGCTCTTATCAGCGAGGAGCGGAGTCTCCATTAGAAAAACAATCACTCACGCCTCCTGGTATGCTTCATACGCCTTCAAGGGAGAGCACGCAACCCACAGAACAGCTGGGAGGACCGATAACACGGGATCCTGCGACTTAATTATTCTGTTAAATAGTCCCTGGGACGACGAGGTTCTGCAATATGAATTAGCGAAGAACTGCATGAAAGATGGATTTAGTGTCACTGAGTCACTCACTCATCCGGTGATACGGTGGCACCAATGACGCCCACGAGATTGTCAGTGCGAAGTAGGTTCCTGGTGATCCCATCATCCATCAAACACTGCAAAAAGTCGAAACTTTTAGAGCTCCATCAAGTAATGCGAGGAGAGGGAAACGTACTTGATCGGGGTCATTGAAATTCCAGACGTCAGTAATATCCTTACGGATGACTAGTAAGCATTCCTCTAAGGTATGCCCGCGAAATGCGGAACTCTTCAGGAGCATATTCCAATATTCTACAATTCGGATTAGAATTTAAACAGCCTCTTGGATGAAGACGCACTCTGCTTCCCAATACTGTAAAGAGTCCATCAAACGGAATGGAAACAAATCTGCGCCATAAGAAAGACCTACCGTATGGATAACTCGATCTTCTCCCTGATACTAATACGTTGGGCGATTATTGCCATAACTCGCGGAGCTTCTCCGACACGATATTTTATCATATTTTCATCCGTGGCTTTGAGAAGTGTAGAAAGAGACTCGGAATAATCATCCCGTACTAAGGTGATGTAAGAAGCTGTTCTGCCGGAGATCACAACACCGCTCCGACGTACCAGAAACAACGGCATGCTTCACGTCTTCTCCTGCTGCTCCGTGGAGAGGTTTGATGCAATTGTCGTTTATGTATTCCGACTTGTAATCCTCGAAGCTTTTAGTTTCTGGTAGTTCAACCTCCAAGTGCCCATCGAGCACATCCACT